>VUQH01031285.1:5000-24919 GCA_015106775.1 Etroplus canarensis
CCTCACCATGTCTGGCTTTGGAGTCCTGCATTTTGGGTCCACATCTTGTCCCAAACCCTCACAGGTAGTGAGACCTGCTATGGTGTATGGTTTGGAGATGGTGGCACTGACAAAAGACAGAAGATGGAGCTGGAGGTGGCAGAATTGAAGATCCTGAGATTTTTGCTGGGAGTGACCAGGATGGACAGGATTAGAAATGAGAAGGACAACTCAGGTTGAGCGGCTCGAAGGCAAAGCAAGAGAGGAAAGGTTGAGAGGTTGGTTTGGAAATATGGGAGGGACAGTGAAAATAATGGCTGAATGTTGTTTAAGATGGAGCTGCCAGGCAGGAGGAAAAGAGGAAGACCACAGAGAAGGTTCATAGATGGTGTGAAGGAGGACATTAAGAGGGTGAGTGTGACTGAAGATGATGCAAGGTGCAACCGAATAAAGAGCCACCTTGGCCACATTTTGTATTTATAATATAATGGTGTATCTATTACACATGCTTTCTCCATGTTCACATAATGTATGTTTAATACTTAATATACATTTTGTTGATTAAACCTTGACACTTTACTTTTTAAAGCAGGACTACTGATGGATATTAAAGATAAAGTTGAAACGGCAGCACAACCAGACATATTTGAACTGTGTCAACCTTTCACATTCATACCCTATGTCATGCCTTTGTCTTTCCTGTTGAAAAGGTGGTTACACTACCTGTCATCGTCAGGGGCGACGTCATGTCATCTCGCCTCTCCATGGCTGCTGGGCCGCTGCCAGAAGCACTACAGCACCTGCTCTCCTTTCCCTCCCCTCCCCTTCTCCGTGCTTCCTACCTCTGGGTGCAATATGCCCACCTGCTTCCATGGTAAGCAGACACACCCTGCCCCACAGTTCCTCCCTCCTAGCCTGTGGCTAAAGCGGAGCTAGTCTGCACAGGAGCACAGATGCAGACAGAGCTCCAGCATGCCTGGCCACCATACCAGAGGAGGGAGGGATCTATGTAGCTGTGTGTCTTTTGTTTAGCTCCAAAAACTCCCTGCCAGGTCCTGTTTGCTCTTGTTGTTTTCTTTTTTTTTTTTCACCTGTCATCACACTGTTCTCTTTCATCTGCAGGGTTCATCCTAGAGATCATCCCTCGAGGCAGTGAAGACATTATCTCAGTGGAGCAAAAGCTAGAGGTAAAGTGACAGAGGTAGTTTTAAGTGCCTCCCTGAAAACACCACAGAAGCCCTTTGGCTTTCCTGTTTTGTTTTTTTTTTGTTTTTTTTTAAAGCACAGTGAAGTTTTCAGGTTGGATTAAGATGAACAGAAGGGGAATGCAGGTGAGGAGTCGTGGCTCCCTGCTGAAGGCTACCCCGGTGTTTGTTGTCGGGATTGTTGTTTTAGTCATAATAGTGTGCGTTTATCTGGAGATGATGCTAACGTTTCCTTGGTGACTGATACTAGACAGCTCTGCTGTTTCATCAGTGGCTGGTGTAATATTTTGGGCAGAAAATGAATAAATGTCTGGAACAGTTTGCCAGTTCAGTGTGTGTTTTGGTGTGTGTTTTTTCATCCTGTTTTGTTTCAAAGCATCTGAAAGCGAAACCATCTTCACTCGTGCATACACACATTTGTAACGGTGCTGGTGATGTTAGGCCTTCCATCTTAAACTTTACAGGTGTTTATTAAAAATAACAGGTTATTTAATCTGAGAAAAAAAGCTATTTTTCTGTTTTATTGAAATAAAATTTAAAAAACAAAGGCACCTCCCATGATTTCCATAAAGGCTTAAATGCCAATAAATGGTCTCATTCTCAATGAAAGACTTGAAGCACTTTTTGTCCTGTCAGAATGCACACACACAAAAGATATGTAGTTTGTTTAGAGTATGATGCAACCCGACAGCAACCCGTAATAATACAGCAGAACAGCAGTAATAATGTGTTTTTAGTTTCAGTTTATAGGCTTTATTTGTTTTTCCTCCAGCTAGATGAGCGTAATGCTGCTTCAGCATGGTGTAAACAGCCCACAGGGGCTCATTCTTAAACATAGTCCTCCTCCATAAACTGATTTCACCGCAGGGCTTTGGCTCTCCATTCCAGCAGCCCTCTGGCCCACATGACAACAGGCGGCCTGTTTTTCCCTGCAACATAGCAACACTGCCCTGAGCTAACGCTGACCCTTGACAGTCAAAACATATTATTGGGCCAGGTGACAGGAGCTTAACACGAACCAACATAAATACTCGAGGGAGAGCATTCGGTAAGTGTTCACACCGGCTGTTGAACTATCATGGAGGAAATTTGAATATACGAGGTGAATAGACACCACATATTTGCTTTGTTAAACAAGAATTTTCCAAAGAGGAATTGTAAACAAAAGAGCGCACAGCGTGAGCTAAGGGTCATGGGAAGAGCTGGAGAGCCAGACTTGAGTCTGGTAGTTCAAAGCCAAAGAGACAGTCTAGGCCTCAGCTGGGGTACATCTACTGTAAGTCTGATTCATCTTTGCAAGGTTAAAGATTCGGGAAAACAAATGCACAGCCCCTTACAGCCAAGCCTTATCCAGCCAATCTCTACCCGCAAGAAGATAGAGTTGTTCTTTTCCATTATCGCCACAGGGGTTTGAGTCATTGCAGAAGACTTGTCGCCTGCTGCGGCGCTGCAGCACCAGCATAAGTCACAAAGAGACAGAAAGAAAGCAGGAGTAGTAATTCACCACTGCGTCCTCACACCTCCTTCAACAGTCTGCTGTTTGTCCTCAAAGACAATGTGCCTGTGTTTATATGTCCTCATACATATCAATTACTTACAACTTGGACAGTGTCATTCTCAAGGTGGTTGAAAATTAGGTTTCAATGTCAGCTGAGAGGCACTTTCCAGACAAAAATAAGGGAGCTTTCACCTCCAGGCTGTTCAGCCTCCCTGCCGGGACGCAGTGACTGAACCCAAACCCTCCCATCTAAATAACAGTGAAATCCAGGCTTACACAAGCAACGTATTCCTCTTGCATCAGCAAATGAACTTCTTTCCACATAACAGTTGAGCTGTCAGCAACTATTGTGAGTGTTTATGGGGCAAAAAAGAAAAGAAGGGAAGTGAAACCTCTCTGTGCCTTGCTGTTGCTAGAGCACATGGAGGATTGGATTCCTGAAAACTCGGACAGCAAAAATGGCGTCACACTCACTCTGAGTCAGAGGCACAGTGTGCCCTGGATGAACTTCCTGTTTCAGACTGCCACAGATATAGGGTTTCTCCAGCTCAGCCACACACAGGAAGTGAGTCACACTTATTCACCAGTTGTCTACAGGCTGCAGACTCTTCAAGCCCCAGAGTGACAGGCCGTGGAGGGGACCAAATTAGCTTCTGAAACTTTAATCTCCTACAACTCAATTATTTAATATCTGAGCCACCCACTTCAAAGGAATACCTCAGCTCCCTCCTCTCTGGCTGCCTTGATGGAGGTTTTCAATCCCGTCTCCTGAAGGACTCACCCATTTTATATCTCTACCCTGCGGTTTGAATGACGCTCTGCTGAAATCTTACAGTGCTCCCTGAAATCCGAGATATAGAGCACCAATAAACTGCAGTGCATTAAGAGCTGTGGGAGCTGGAGGTGAAATTATTGTATAAAAGTTCAGTTTTGCCACTATGTATTTATCCATTCTAATTTTGGATTACTCGTCCAATTGTAAAACAAAATCATTTGCAGCTGCAGAATGTAATCTCTTCTCACTCAAAACAGCAAGAGGAGGAAGCAATTACTGTGATTTGGAATAGAGCACGAATACAAAAACCTAATGGAAATATGCAAAACAAGCTTAAGTAATAAATAGGAGATTAAATTTAATGCTTGCAACAGTGAGAAACTTAGAAATATACTGGATGAGTGCATTTGTGAGGCAAAGCAAGAGTTTCTGTACAATTAAAAACATTCCCTCAGTGCAAATGAGGTCCTTGTTTATGGTGATATTCATAATGGAGGTGAGGTCATTGAAATGAACGGGAAGAAAAGTTAAAGAAAAAATAATAATATTGAGACTGGGATCGCAAATTATTCGGAAAGTGACCCTGATTTTTGTCTCACACAGCCATATAACACATTTCCAGACCTGCATAGCAATTGGCTCTGTGGAAAAGTGGATCAGAGAAGTGGAAAGTTAATCCCCAAGACCCCGAGACAAGAAGAGAGGGGGTGCAGGCAACTGCCAAAAAGGCACAGGGGCTTTCTGTCTCTGCGGATTCATATGCAATCACGCATATCCTGCTGCAGTGACTATACACACACAATCAGACACAAAAACACAGACAGCCGTATAACTGAGAAGAAACAAGTAACACGCTGACCATACGCAGCTGGACATTTGAAATTCCTTTAATCTTTATTATAGAAGTATGCATGAATTGTGTGCTAAATAAACTGTAGCATGTAGACAGTTCTTTATTTACACTAAATTTGTAATCCATTTACAGCTTGCTTGTGTTTAGGCAGAGCTGACAGAATACCCCTCTTTTTAACAGAGTTTTGAAAGATTAAACTGAAGTTACTAACATGAGAGATAACTCACAGAGATTTTACCTTTGCTATAATACCTAGTCATGTGAAAAAGATTTTTTTTTTCACCGGACTTCATGAATCCCTGTGAAAAACTCAGTGCACTCTATGATTCAGAACCAGCAAGCAACAGCAGCAATAGCTTGAAGTAATCATTTTTTTAATGACTATCAGTCTCTTACATTGTTGTGGAGAAATGCTGGCCCACTCTTCTTTACAGAGTTGCTTCAGTTCATTGAGGTTTGTGGGCATTTGTTTATGCACAGTTTTCTTACGGGCCTATCACAGCATTTCAATCAGGCTTAGGTCTGGACTTTGACTGGACCATTGTGACACCTTGATTCTTTTCATTTTTAGCCATTCTATTGTAGATTTCCTGGTGTGCTTGGGATCAGTGTCCTATTGCATGAGCGAGTTTTAGCCATGCTTTAGTTGTCAGATAGATGGCTTCACATTTGACTTTAGAAGACTTTGGTATACAAAGGAGTTCACGGTCGACTCAATGTCTGCAAGTTCCCCAGAGTTCTGCGGCTTCAAAACAGGCCAAAATCATTTCCTCTTTACCACTGTGCTTTACAGTTGGTTTGAGGTGTTTGTGCTTATCTGCTATATGTTGGGTTTTTACCAAAAGTGGCACTGTGGATTATGGCCAAACATCTTCAATTTGGTCTTGACTGTCCAAAGAACATTTTTCCAGAAGTCTTATGGTTTGTTTAGACTTTGCAAACCTAATTTGTGCTGCCATGTTCTGTTTAAAGAGAAGAGGTTCTCTCCAGGCAACCCTTCCAAACAAGCTGTACTTATTCAGTCCATTTCTAATTGTACTGTCATGAACTTCAAAATTTAGTATGCTAACTGAGGCCTGTAGTCTGAGATGTATCTCTTGGGTTTTTTGCAGAAGCACAGACTGGCTTTGGGGTGAATTTGTTGGGATATCCACTTTTAGCAGGATTGTGGCATTGTGTTAAGGCCATTGCAATTTTGTTTTTTGACAGCGTCAAAGAATAGCTTACTTGGTTAGTAAGGGGTGTCTATAGATTGCATAGGTGCATCACACAGACACAGATCTACAAAAGCTAAAAATGTACCTTCTGCTGCTCCTTTGTATTCTCCCCAAGGGGCTGCCCCATGCTAATTGACATAAAAATAAAATGCAAGAATTTGACTAACCAAGTTTGAGAACCAGCTTAAGCATGCAGGAAGAACTGTTATTTGTCAGACGCTTGCTTTAAAAATGCTCCAAAAGCAAAAGCAAAGGGGCAAGAGGTCCAGTTCAGTTACTTGTTTTGGCAGAGAGAATGCCTAGCAGGCAGCTAGTGGTCAAGTTGTCACTCAAAATGCCAGTGGCTTTAATAATGTATATGTTTTGGCCGTACAGTTTAAACAGGAGGAGTTATATAAAAATTCAGGCCATCTGGAATTGAAGAAATTAAGCAGTTTTTAGTATGAGGCAAGAAACGAGTTTATTTATGCTCTAAAGTTGAGCATGAGGAACTATGAGGATCAGCTAGGTTTTGAAGCTGACCTCAAGTGGCCATTCAAGGAATTGCTGATTTTTACACTTCCGAAACAGTTGAAATTTCGAAGAATAGACTAGAGTACCTATTATATGCTGTTTGGCAAACATTATGAGAAGTTTGAAATATGCACTTAACAATTTGAAGGTTAATTAATTGGCTAGCTAAGAAGTAGCTTTAAATGAGAATTGTAAAAGAATTAAGGTGATCTGTTATCGGAAATAGTCTAACATACATATTTATGCTTTTATTAGTGTAAAATCATCATAGGATAATTGTGGTCTTTTTGCTTTTTGTTTACTTACATCTTCTTGTTCATTTAGAAACAAATACACACACACACACACACACACACACACATATATATATATATATATATATATATATATATATATATATATATATATATATACACACCCCATGCTAGCCAACTCACATAAATGCTACAAATCAGCAAACCGCCAAAACTTCTACTTTTATAAAGGTACTTAAGTTTTCACAAGACCGCAGAAATACTACTGTACGTTGCTATTTGTAGATGATGTGAGAAAGCTGCTTGAATTATCTTAGTACAGAATCTTATATCAGGGAAATAACTACCCAGCTATTAAGTATTTCTTGCCTGGTACTACCACCAGAAAATGGTTAGGACCATGCAAAGAATAGCCCAGCACTAACCCCATATAAAAGCAAATTTTATACTTTTGGTTTTTACATGTGTTAAATAACATATTATTTATTGATTTTTCAAATTTAGAGGCGCTTTTAGGTGGATTTTGTATCCTTAGACATAGGCAGGCTTGCTGTTTTAAGTCTTTATCCTACACTAGCTGACATGAGTTTCTTTGGAGAAAGAAAAGGATGTGTCTCCCAAAATGTTAAACTATTCCTACAAAAGAGTTACCTTTTCTTTCACGTATAACATTAAATCCTTTTAACAATAGGGTTGAGCCTTTCAAAGATTGCTTTTTTCCTTTTCAAGGCTATTGTCTAGCCTTACTACACAACCATCTCTCAAAATTGTAAACAGGAACAACCAAGACTGCCAGGATCACATCATATCTGGCACCATCCGCCTGGAACAGATGGCTTTTCAGGCAGACTATATTAAATGTACCTAATGAGCCAGAGCACACATGATCTCATGCTAGCCTACTTCCATTCTTAATCTCCCTATATTGTGCGCATGAGAGTGGTCCCGCCAATATCTGTGCACTAATTCAGAGGGTGCGTGCATACAAATGCAGATGTGTCTGTATGACTGCAGGATGCTATATATTCTCCGCTCTCTTAAAAGCCTTTTCAAAGTGGAATGACTCTATCAGGGGAACAATGGGTATTCTGAGCCCTGCAATGTGACAAAGGTTCACACTGACACGCTTTACTAAATTAGGCTGTTCATGCACAGGAGGGAAGTGAGCCCTGCTCCCATTCTTCTCCTCTTCTCGAGGGTCATTGTGTAGACAGGAAAGGCCACAGAGACATATGACTTGACACGCTCTCTAAAGTAGGTTGAGGGCACTCTACTTGCAAATATGGAAAATGCAGGGGGACACTTTCTAAGCTTTGCATCAGAGGAGAAATTACTTTGTGGCATGTTTGAGCTGAATAGTTTCTTTTTTTGTTGAGGATGTTTATTTTCATGCATAGTTGAAGGTATTAATTCTTGAATCATCAGCATTACAGACATCCTAAAGTACACATCTTTATGAGGCACAATTGATCTAACTCTGACAGCTGGAGAAAAAAAAAACCATACTTCGCCTTTTACCCTCAAACACTCCGAGACCTTTAGCGTGTGAAAATCATAATCTTAACTGATGTCATTATGATAGAACTTGCATAACATCAAGTCCTGTTTTTCCTTAAAAGTGTGTTCTGTCCTTCATATAAACACAGGCTGATCGTGAAAATGTTGCAACACTGTGGCAGGGAGCTGCAGATGTGAGCAGAGAGGCCTTTGAAGGAGCAAAACCGGGGCCTTCTTAATTGCACCGCCTTCCCTCCCCAGCGCTAACTCACACCACACAAGCCTGCTTCCAGGAAACCAGCTGTTGGAGTTGGGAGAAGGGAGGAGGTGATATTCTATATCAGGGTTGTGAATCACAGTTCCATGCTCTGTATTTTTCCTATGGTGGTTTGGCTGGCTGGAAGGCTGGCTGGCTAAGTGGTTGGCAGGGTGTATGAGGAGGAATGTGTTGTGGACTGGGCCTCAGCAACGAAGGACAGACTAGGAGACTGGAACAGGGGGTTGCTGGGTTATTACATGGCCTCAGGGGTGCTTATTTAAACCAAAATCCTGTCTGGACTATTGGACTCAAACACTGTTATTGTACTGCATCTGCATGAGACACAAAGGCAGAGAGCTGGAAATACATAGTAGAAATAAGAGTGAGAGAGAAAAACAGGGAAAGTTATCACAGGATTTGGGGGGGGGCACAGGAAGACAGAAAGGAGAGAGAGGAGGTCTGGACAATGTCCTCCATCGTTCCCAGGAAATGGCACAAACAATATGTAAAAACTGAGAGCCCTGTAGAGCAGAAAAAGGAACAGTGCAGGGACAAGCTAGAATTAGACACAGGATAACAAAGGACCTAGTGTTATGTAGAGTTAAAACTGGAACAAGAGCAAACCCACATTTTAAAGCTATCTTCAAGCTGTAGGTAAATTAAACACTGTATGTTTGAATATATGTACTTGGGTGCAATACAAAGTCTGACTAAAATGATAATGATGACTTAAACAGCAAGGCAGTCATTTTGGGGGAAGGAGATAAATCTGCTTTAGGGATGGAAATTTGCACACCATGCAAGACTGGGAGCTGCAAGCATCAGTGGAGATCTGATCCAGGGGGTTCGTGAGAAGTGAGAGGAAAACTCGAAGAGCCTGGTCTGTGATGTGGAATGGCGGAAATCCTGGTCTGATTGTGCAGCAGCAGTGTATGCTTGTGCTCAGGCAGCTCGTGGAAAGGAATGTGTGGCCTACATTCTCACTCTCTCTCCCTCTCTAGCCCCCACCTCCTCTTCTCCCAATACCAACACTCGCTGTCAGCACAACCAACTTTAAGCGGCTGCATACCAAAAACAACAAAGGACGGAAACGTTCAAAGCACACAGCTCTGATTTACTGGCATTTACAAGGGGGTGACAGGGATGGAGTTTTTTTTTAACTACAACAATAACACATGACAATGAGACAGTGTTTCCTCTGAGGGTTCGAAAGCACTTTCCTGCTACCATTTAAGTGTGACACAGGAGACAGGAAAGGGTTAAGTCTACTGCAGAGAGAGAAAAGAGAGAGGAGTGGAGGTATGGGGAGACAGAAGGGGTAAGGGTGGGTGTGGGGTTGGAGGGGGGGTCAGCGCTGCATTCAGATTAAATTAAATGGAGTCTAAAGTGCTGACTCATTGTGTTCAGGCCCTTTATTACCTGCTCTGTCACCCAGCCTTTATGGGGTGGGCTGCCAGAGGAAAGCTGGGGGGATGATGCAGGCAGGCGGGCAGGCAGCCCTCATTTACAGGAACCCTTCTGGATGCAATAACTGCAGTCACCCAGCCAGCCCTGCAGTTCACCTGCACTCTGCAAAAGTACCCTTCAGGGCACTCCCACCCCCTACCCCAACAAAGAACACACACACACATATCCCCCACCCCTCTCTTTTTTTTTTTTTGGCTGAACAGGAGGAAACCTGCTTTTACTGCTAATGAGACATCAAGGGGAGCTGGGGACTCTGAGCCCTGGGTCTGGTAGGCCAGCCCGTTGTGCTGTTGGTATGTGAGTAAACAGCCTGTGGTCCTTTTCCTCTTGTGATGAAATACTTCTACGGTTTTCACCTCCAGCATTGTACATTTACACATTCATTTTGCACATCTAGAAAAATATGTTTGAACAGAGAAGTTGGCTGCAGATGAACTTGTGCGTGCCCAGAGCATTTGATCAAGTTCTAACACTGCGAGATATGAGACGTATCACGACAACATAATTTTCACTGCAGCTGGCATTCACATAGCAAATTGACATAGTTGGTAGCAGTTTGAAAGGTGGGACTGATGACATGATGCACATTTTGGGTAACAGGCAACAATAATTTTTTTTCCTTGATGTGTTTGTGGTCTAAGAGGGGCTTTCATTTTTATTATATTCTGTTATTTTTTTTCATAAAATCTATATTCAGAGTCACATTTCCACTTAGAATTTGGTATCTATGGTCCGAGAGTGTTACATTTGAATGTCAGTGCGTGTGTGATCTTTGCTGTCACTGTTGGAATCTGGTGTTGATGCTAGACAAACAAACATAATTTCAGTGGTTATACAGTGTGTTTGATAACCAGGCTTCACCCAGCCCGGAGCACTCACTGGCTTTGGAAAGCGTTTATTGCTGCTGATCAGACGAAATGGACTCCACCACTGTGTCAGGCTCCAGTTTGTCTCAAATGGTCTGGGCAATCAGAGCATACAGCCAATAAATGGATGCATTCTCTCTGTCCTGGCGCTGCTTCTCCATCTCCCTCATTACTCTCATTACTCTGCAGCTTGTGGGTTATCTAATGCTCTCCCCATGGCTTACGGTTTGGCTGGGGATTAGACTCATTTTTCCAAGGGCATTTTATAAACAACCCTGTGTGTGCCTCCCTTTCTCATGGCCTGAGCTGATGTAGCAGCAGAATTTATGACCTCAGAGGCCTTGTGGCCTCACTCCTGTTGCAATACATTATTCAAATTCATTCTCTCTAACATACAGCGCAGAGGGCAATTATTTGAATATCCACAGGAGTGCAGCTGGAGTGCTGCTGCTCATCTTCAGCAGCAAAGATGGTAAAATTGCCTCACTCTGGTGGATCAAGGTTGTATGCAATGAAACACTATAATTTATGACACAGTTTGATATTTCAGTGAAGTCATTGATTCCCTTGTGTCAGACCTTGGCAAAGACAGCTCCAGAATTCACAGAATGTAATTCCAATTCTGCCTCGATGAGTTTTTTTTCTTTTTTACAGCACTAATTGGATACTTGGCTGGCTGTATATGTTGTAAAATGGATTTTCCTCTGAATCAACAGAAACAGCCCTCAGAAATTCAGCAACATGCCACTGCCCTGCAAATTACGTTCAAGGCTTTTTTTTACCAAGTGTAGCGAAGAAGAATTTTGCTCAAAAACAGAATTTGCGTTCTGCCTGAGGAGAAACTGACTGTTATCACATATGGATTAAGTTTTTGAAACTGTCCCATTTTCAGCAATGAACAGATGCAGTGTCCTTATTTCTGGTATAACCAAGCTCTTCTCTGTCACACACCTATGTTATGATGCAAGTGCTGTTCACACCAAAACAACACATGCATTTGTATCATTCACAGATTCCATTACAGTGCTTCACCGAGACAGACTAGAAGTCACACTGGATTACACACCTCCTCCCGCATGACTGTACTGTACACTCTGAATACAAGCGAAGAGAAAGGAAGTGCTGCAACCTTTTTCTTTCCAATATTGGCCTCACCTTCCTAAACTCAGCTTTTTCCCAGAGGTTTAGTCAAAATGGTAGACGATACCCTTTTGCTCAAACAATATATGCAATAATTTCTTCTTCCATTTCTGCATTTTATGTTTATGCCTATGTATGTAATTAAGGAATACACTTCTTGTTCTTCTTCTTCTTGTTCTTCTTCTTCTTCTTCTTCTTCTTCGGGCCATACATCATGGCAGTTCTCAATGCTAAAAGGCAAAAATAAAAGCTGCAATTTTACATTTTTGCAGGAGCATTTTCAGAAGGGGGGGCATGGTGGTGGTATATTGCACTTCCATATACACTCCCACAAGTGCCATTGAGCTAGAGTACTGTTAATCTTACAATGAACAACAATTAGGTAAGAGAGGGAATAGGATCAGTGGTGGATTGTAAGTACTCGTGTGCAACCCCAATTCCAAAAAGATAGGGACGCTGCATAAAATCAAAACAAAAACACTATGCAATAATTTGCAAATCTCATTACCCAATATTTTATTCATAAAACATCTAAAACATACAAAATGTTAAAAGTGGAACATTTTACTACCTCTCTTGAGTTTGATGGCTGCAGCATGTCTCAGAAAGTTGGGACAGGCCAACAAAATGCATATAATAAACAAAACATGTACAAAAAGAGCGCCTAAGAGAGGCAGAGTCTCTCTGGCATAAAGATGGCCAGAGGTTCAGCAATCTGTGAGAAACTGTGTCTATGAATTGTGGAGCAATTTCAGAATAATGTTCCTCAATGTAATATTACAAAGACTTTGAATATTCCATCATCTACACTACATAATGTCATCAAAAGATTCAGAGAATCTGGAGTCATCTTGGCGGACAAGCTACACAGCCAAAACCCATTATCAGATGCTTGTGATCTTCAAGCTCTCAGGCAGGGCTGTCTTGCAAACAGGCAAGATTCCATGGAAATGACTGCTTGGACTCAGGAACACTTCAAGAAATCATTGTCTGTCATCACAGTTTGCAGTGCCAAATGCAGGTTAAAATTCTATCATGAAAGAAGAAGCCATATATGAACATGATCCAGAAAGTGGAAGGCTGTTCTGTAATCAGATGAATTGAAATTTGAAATTCTTTTAGGAATTCACAGACTCCACATCCTCCCGACTAAAAAGAGAGGAAAACATCCAAAAGCCTGAATCTCTGATGCTATGGGGGTGCATTAGTGCCTATGGTACTGGCAACTTTCACATCTGGAAAGGCTCCGTTGATGCTGAAAGGTATATACAGATTTTAGAGAAACATATGATCCCCTCCAGATGATGGTTTTTTCAGGAAGGCCTTGCATATTTCAGCAAGACAGTGCTACACTGCATACTGAAGATACTGCAACAGCATGGCTTCGCAGTATAAGAATCTGGGTGCTGAACTGCACATCAAGAAACACAAAGTATGACAAAGACAACCTAGGACTGCTGAGAAACTGGAATCCTATATCAGACAAGAATAGGACACCATTCCTCTCCCAAACTTCGAGCAGCTGGTCTCCTCAGTTGCCAGATGTTAATGGACTGTTGTTAAAAGAAAAGGGAATACTACACAGTGGTAAACATGGCTCTGTCCTAAATTTTTGAGTGGTGTTGCTGCCATCAAATTCAAAATAAGCTAGTATTTTTCATGAAATAGCAAAATATTCCTATTTCAATTTCCTTAAAGTTTAAAAATTTTACTTATTGTTTTACATATTTTTAAAATATAAATGTACTAGTATATTATGCTCTATTATTATAGATAAAGCTTAGAGCTGTGTACACAGAATTGAAATCATCGCTAGCTGCAACACTGATATATGCTTAATCAATAATTATGATCCAGTAACATAATGCATATGATTTTGAAGAGGTCTGTTCTGTATAATGAGTAAATTTTATGCTCAAACTTTTGTACTGTAAGTGGGATTGTGAATTTTACATAAGAGTCTAAATACATATTTTGCCACTGTGAAAAACAGTTATTTAATGCAAAACAATTTTCAGGTTCTTGTGTAATGTCAGTTTTACATAATACCATCTGTATTAGGGCACAGGGTTGAACAAGCCTGAAAAGTTATTAGCAGTTGTTTGCTTATACGACTCGTACCTATGGAACAAAATCAGTACTTATTTTAAGTTATATTTCCAGTCGCCTATGAAAAAAGCATCCAGCATCCAGCGTAAAACCTCTGCCAAATTACCAATCTAGATTAATCCACTGTGGCACCCTCTTGGGGAAAAATAAAAGGGAGCAGCTGGAAGTGCAGATAATCTGATAAAATTTTCACTGTCCTCATCAGCAGTACCAACCACCGACAGTATAAAAGATGGATGTTGCGTATGAGTCTGAGAACTGGAAGTCACAGAAGTGCCATAACCTCCTGAGACCTGAGCTCGTGTTTGGGGTGCATTTTTAATTTCTCCTAACTATTTGGGATTAATTAGACCAGATCAGTATAAAATTTAACCAACATATTTGAATGGAAAGTACTTTCTGTAAAAAAGGTACTCTGGATTTTCAGACTACGAAGGCAGTTAACTTCTTACTGGGGCACATTCCCATGGTACTTATCCTGGAGACCTAACCCGCTCTGGACCAGGTTAAGTTCAAGATTAGAAATCAACTGGTATGAAATCACCACCTACTGACCAACTAGTTCCCTGGAAAATACAATCAAAGAACGTGTTGGTTTTAGTCTGTATTGTTTCTAACCTCTTCACATTTTTCTCATGTTTGTGTTGTCTTCTTTTGTAAAAATCAGCTGATATTCTGCCAGTAGAGTTATCCATGTTTGTGACTGGTCAGATGCTGCCAATGCCACCCCTTTCATGGGAATGAACTAAATTGATAAACCCTGGGTTGATTTATCAAGCTGATTACCTTCTTCATGTGATAGCCAATGTTAGGTTAGGTGAAGCCAGAATAACAGAAGGATATCCTGGGTTTGTTGAACTTGCTTCGTAGTACAGGCTTGAGGTCACACTGAATAAAACACTATATACATTGTTTGTGTCAGAAAGGAGGATTATCCAGGATATGTTCAAACAACTTATAACTGACAAGTTTTAAGGTTTCACAATCCGACTGACTCATCCATTAATCCATCCAGTTTCTTCTTGTTGTGACAACTATTCATGCCTATGGCCAATTTAATACTGCCAATTAACCTAACCCCACGTTTTTGGATTGTGAGAGGAAGCTGGAGAACATGCAAACTCCAGTTCACCCTGGCTAGTGGATTTGAATTCAGGACCTACTTATCATGAGGCGATGGGACTAACAACCATACCATCGAGCTGCCCAGAACACTCATTTCACTTGTCATATCCGGTTTCATCAAGATGGCGACACCATTGGGTGACATCACAGTTGCTACCAACTAACTAGCAGCCAGTTGCTGCTGTCAGCAGCTTTTTTTTGGGGGGGGATTAATCATTACAAGCAAAACCTTACATGTTTTATGTGTTTGATCCGTTAATTATTAGTGGAGCTTTAAGAACAGTAGTAGCCTGATGTAAAATGGGTGATAAACCACAATAACGATTATGACATAAACATCAGGTAACTTGTTTTCATATTACTACTGCATAAAAATGCCAGTGTGATAACTCATTTTACACACATTTATTACTGAACCTTTACCCAGTATCTAATCTTTATTCTGCTTTTTTCCTTCCTCACCTGTCAGCAGCTTCCGTACGCATTAGGTTCAAAGGTCAAGTTTAACACAGGAAGTGATATACTGTCTCACTGTTGAGTCTTTGTTCGTTGAGCTCTGACATTCTTTTTCTTTGTTAACTGTGTGTGTCTTTGTGTGTGTTAGAGAAGGGGATAACGTTTCCAGTAGCACATCTGCCTCAGAAAAGCTCCTGTCGCTGTATCCATTGACTGTCACTGATACCATGAAAGCAATCGCAGAGATAACAAAACCTCATTCAAACACTAAAAGCGGGACAAGGACAGGTAAGAACCTGTTCCCTGTCTTTCCCACAAGTGCAGGTTTTATACCCCTTTGGGTGTGCCTTTGGTGTTAACTGATGAAAACCACTGTGATGCAACTGGGTCTTTATTCATGACAGTACATGGTGGGAGGGTTTATCTGTGAGTGCCTCCGGCTTTGTAAATAAATCATCCAAAGTCACTGAAGAGAAAAGCTCCAACAATAAAAGATTTTTCTTCCCCGACGGGTGAGTCACCGTTTAAAGGGAAAAGAGGCCCAGATTCTTTGGCGTCGAGCATTCAGGCATCAATTTCATGAGTGTGAAAAGCCAGCTGACAATGGAGCTAATTGATGAGGATTATCCAGCAGAAAAGGAGGAAGCCTTGTGACGTGACTCATCGTGGCCATCTGTGCAAGTATACTGTATTTTCACAAGCCATGCTTTCGAGAGCAGAATAACTTCCTCTTTGGCACAAAGCCCCAATAAACATCATCCTACCCTGACTGGTTCTGCTGCTGCTTGGATAATACTTTCACTTGCACCTGTGCTTTAAACCACCCTCACTGTCTGACTAGCTGCTGCTGAGGAAAGGCAAGTACACCCACTGAGTGTGATATATTGAGGGAAATGTGAGTCATACTGAGCATCAAAACACTTACCTCAAAATGCTGAGACCTCAAGTCACACATTCACACACAAACCCTGTGAAATTCCCAGTGAGTCGACTGGCTAATGACATTTCTCTATTACCAACTAATCCAGACACAAAGGCATGATGAAGGGCTCTCAGGAAGGTTTTTTAATCATTAGAAAGTGTCTCAGCCTCACTATTAAAACTTCACAACTTTATAATCATGTCAGTGCCGAGAAGCTCGACATCTTAAATATCAGTGACATATCAGTGGAGAGGGCAGAGCTGTGTGCAGCGCAGTTAATGAAAGCCGGACTGAATAACGAGTGTGCGGTCAAGATAGGCAGCTGAGCTTAATCACATCTTTTGTCTCAGTGGGTCGATGTTCTCGTTCTTACATCTTTAGCTTTGTTTTCATGCATTTTCTCTTTCTTTTTTATCTTCAGGCTCTCTGGGCTGTACATTCGATCTCCATTGTGACGCATTACCACAAACTGGTAACGTCTGTGTCACTGCGGTTAAATCATTTGGCTTCTAAGAGTGATGCATCTCAGTTTCACAAACACAAGGCCACTGAGGCCATTAGATATGTGTCTGATATGTGTATGCAGTTGCTAAATATGCCGCAGCTGGCTTTCCTCACAAGGGGAAATTACAGTGTTCAGTGGGTTATTTTCTGAGACAGTCAAAATGAAACTACCCTTTAACATCAAAGTTACCTTACAGGAAGATTAAATTGAAAGACTGGAGGCGGACTTCATGTGTCTGAACACTTATGTAGATAAACACAAACACACACATGCTCATTGTGTCTATGTTAATAAGGGAGAGTGATGAAATAAGATGCGTAAAGCTGCCCTGGCCTTCCCCTCGCACATGCATGCATACACACATACACCATCCCTTCCCCCAGCTGGTTCCCTTGTGACTCATGGGGGATTACTTGTCTGATCACTTTGATCTGCTTGCTGGTGCCAATGCTATTTTCTCCATCCAGCGAGTAGGCTGCCTTAGCCCACAGACAGAAGACAGCACATTCAGGTTAGATCAGCCTGCTGACACTCAGACTGCACCTACTAAACCCCATGCTGCACCTTTTACAGCTAACAGGAGGCGGAGTCCATTCGGAGCCAATTTCAGTTAGGATTGCCAAGAACAGTATCTGGTTATTTGAGGATGTTGCACAACTCAGATGAATAACAGTCACTTCTAACCACAAAACAGTTTGCCTGATGCAACAGGATCTTACACATGATAGGTGCACTGATATGAAAGGAGGGTCAAAACGCTGACACAGAGAGCTGCAACGAAAAATGTTGGGTTGTGTTGCCACAGCCACACGATTACAGTGTGAGTGCCATGAATACATTGCAAAGGGGGGGAAGTGTTCTGACACTTTGACACTTATCGGTTTGAAGAAGTAGATAAATGAGCGCAGCAGATTGCGGTGCACGAACCTCTCATTTTTAAAAATCCTTCTCAAGCTACTTGCACAACCAAGGCACAAACATTTCACGACACTTTTTTCTTGACACATGAATCAACGCGAGGGATGTGAAGCATGCCAGCCCGAGAGCCGTCTCTGCTACGCCTCATCTGGTTCACGATGTTCCTGTCACTGTCTGCTTTTGGCGCCAGGTAGACCACTCCAGCTGGGAAAAGACGAGAGCTGTGCTGTGGCTACATGACTCAGTTTCTGCTAGAACTAATTGTCTTCTTCTTTCTCCATAATTTTTCTCTTCAAACCCTCCATCGCCGTTCCTGCACCCACCCGCCCCCATCCATCCACCCATCCATCCATACTCCATCCTCCATCTCGGAGACTCGGAGGAGCCAGCGCTATCAGCGGGTGTCATTTCATGAGAGCCATCATCAAAGGCAGCTGCCTGGTTTCCATGGAAACAGCCCACTTCAGGGGAGGAAGATCGGAGGAGGCATGTGTTATAATGCTGCGGGTTACCATGGAGACTGGAACGACAGCTTACATAAGTATTCATTGTGCGCGTCTGTTGCGCCGAGGCACATTCCTCCATATAATTAATGCTCAGAGTGTTTGCTTGCTGCTGTCAAAAATTACAACAATGTCATTTCAAGTGGCAGGCAGCGGTAGCTCATCGGCCGCCGCCACCGCAGTCAAGGTCAGGCTAATTTCCCTGCCAATTAAGCCCAGCTTGTGCATGGAACAGCTGTCAACTGCCATCTCCAAGGTGACACATCAAATTATACTTTTTCTCCCTACCAAAAGCCTCTCACTACTTTACCAACAGTCCCAAATGTTCTCTTTAAAGACCAAAAACCTCCACAGAAGACACCCCTCATGTAGAAGTGTTCCCTGAAACACAATCTGTTGTTCAGAAGTAAGGCAGTTTCTTAGCTCTGTGACACGAACAACCTAATTGTAAATGTAAAAAAAGGAGATCATTTTTGGCCCAACAAACACTGGTGATCATAGTCCAGTCGTTATTCACAGGCAACCAATTATACAAGACCGGCCCTATAAATACCAAGGTGTCCATATTGATAGCACTTTAAAGTGCCACATCCATGTTGGCTGAGTATGTTCATGATTCCTCCAGAGACTCTATTTCTTACGCAAAATGTGTCTGTATAGAGTTGAGGGGAAAATTATGTTAATGTTTTATTAGGCTGTGTTAGATATGTCAGATAAGATGTGGGATAACCATATGTTTCAGGAATCTTCCTGTGTTATTGGGATCAAAGTTAACACGACTGATTCAGATTGCAATAAAGGTTACCGGCCGCAGAGATCTTTACTGTCTTCAAAGAGTTTTTAGCCAATGAATACTGAAACAGACAGAGAGAATCCTTTGTGATCCATCCCAAATTTAGTACTCTCCGTACGATTTACTACCATCAGGAAGAGGGTATAGAGTTAAAACTGAACCAGTTTAAGAACTCTTTTGTCCTTTCAACCACTTGTATTTTAAATAATAAATGATAAAATAAAATAAAAAATAAGATGAAGCTACATAGGTTGCAATGTAAGGCTGTTTAAGTCCATTCTGAGTAATCTCTCTTGTTTGGTTGTTTTGCTTTCAAACCTATGACATTATTAAAAACCGATGACATCATTACATGTCATCACCCATCACAAATTTCCCTATAGGAACAATAAAGTATCTATCTATCTATCTATCTATCTATCTATCTATCTATCTATCTATGTGTAATGGTGGATCCTGAACTATAAAAGGTCTCAGACAGGCAAGAAAACATGGTGTAAAGGTGGAAGTCAATGTGTTTTATTGGTCCTCAGCTATTCTGCCAATAACTAATGGATCTCTTTTGAAGAGGAAAAACACTGCAGTCAAATTGCCTTGAGTGCCTGGACTCCAAATGGAAGTAGACAAATGACGTCCATTTTATCTGAACTATGCATAATGCATTTTCTCTATCTCTGATTTATGCACTCATCACATCATACATTCTGCCGTCTCCTCCGAGCTGCAGCCTTTTAAGTCCTGATTGCAATTAGGTGCCGTATATATGCTTCACTTTCATCTCTGCTGTATATAGCTAACCAATGTTCTGCTGCAGCGGTTGTGACAGACCAAGAAAACAGGCAGTTTATTTGTACTGTGAGGGATCACAACATAAATAAAAATAGCTCCTTGTCTTTGCAAGTGAAATGAAATGAAACTTACACTCATCTCCTGCGAACTACACTGTAGTTATACATAACTTCATTTAACGATGTAGTGTCTTGTTAACTTACATGGCATAAAATGTCATGCCCCCCCCCCACCACACACACACACACACACACACACATACATGTAAACACTATA
>VUQH01031285.1:32994-47238 GCA_015106775.1 Etroplus canarensis
TGCTCGCGCATGCACACACACACACACACACACACACACACACACACACACACACACACACACACACACACACACACACACACACACACACACACCACACACACACACACTGAGAAAAATGTTTTATAAATTGTGGCAAAAAATACACACTTTGCGACAGAGGCCTTAGAGTCCATCAACGTAATATCTGCTGTTATCTATGGACAGCCGGCTCTAAATGGGGCATTCAGTGACTCTTCAAAGCTCCCCATTTCTGCGGGGCAACTCAGGCTGCATTGTTACTGTTTTAATTAGAACTGCTTCTTGCCTGCTCCCTGAGATCCACCCAGCCTCAACATCAAAGCACTGCTCTGAATAATGATGTACCCCTTCATGCCTCAGGTACAGCCTGAATCTTAGACCCCCACCCACCCCCCCGCAACACACACACACTCACCACACCACCCCACCTCTTCTTCTTATACCTCTACACCCCTTCCTCCACACTGCTTTGTACCTCTCTGCTTCCCAATTTACTGCTATTTCTCTACATGCTGACTTAACACTATTTTGTCGTGTTCAGGGCAGCAAGTTGATGGTGAGGTCTGTGTTCGGTGAGGCTCTGCTAGTCTGGTGGTTACAGTCTCAGGGGACAAGTTCTTTCCATTTGTCCTACTTCCGGTTGTCTGTGATCACAAAAATCAGGCTTACTGAGATTTACGCATCAGGATTTGCCTTTCCAAACACCACAGTAACGTTTGCAGGGGACAGACATGGAGTACTGATTTAATTCCTTACTTTTCTGTCACTTGTTTATTATGTTCATGTATCAGAGAAAATCATGACGGTATTAACAGCAGAGGAACTGAAGACATATATGAATGTATTTTATAGATACACATTCACGGAGATTTTAATAACAGAACAAGTCAATTACATAACAGTGGTTTCCTTATATCACAGCAGAAGAAGAGACAAAACAGGTGTGATGTGTTAAGTTTACTCACAGTTGCTATTTCCACTCCTTACAGTGGAAATACCAGTTGGACCAAAAAGCTCAGGGTCAAGGTCAACAATGGTTTTGTTTAGGAGCTTTCAACTGTATGAACTGGTCTTCACCTGCAGATGGGGTTTGTTTTTTCTTGTTAGGATCTGCCTCATCCAGCACAGATTAAATTAATGTTGCGTAGCTCGAGATTAGCATTACAAGGGACAAACTCATTTATAGCTGCTTAATGAAATCCATCAGACTACTAGTGAGAATATTAACAGGCTACTTAAATGCTTATTTGTACAAAAGTTATTATTTCTTTCTGCTTGCAATATATAAACAGTGGCCATAGTCAAATGTTTGCTTTGGTTGTTAAGATACCCTCTTAACAGTCAAACAAAGTTATTGTAATAAAGGCTATCCACCAAGAATCTGTCTGACCATACTGGGCTGAAGATGTTAACTCTTTCTTTCAAACATTACCTTGTATATTCCATCCTGTTTCTCCTACCAACTTTTACTGGCGTTCCCCTGTGCTGACTCAGAGCTGCATTCCTCATGCACTTCTACTGTAAACACACACAAGACTGAGGCAATGGCAAAGAAGTCTCATGAAATATACAGGTTATGCAATCTTTTGAATCATGGTGCGCTCAGCTGATTATTCACTAGACATGGTACCATTACAGCAGATCACATTTTAATGAGGTCAAAACATAGTAGCATGTGAATCTAACAATGCACAATTATGTAACTCTTAACCTCCCTTGAATTGCATTGTGTATTGTATTCAAAGCAGGTCACGGATCATCCTCCAGTCAGATGGTGGCTCATTGTGGGGGCTTAATTTAATAATCTGATTTACATAAAACTAAAATTACAAAGAAATCTTCACTATGTGTGACTTTTCAAAGTCATACAATCTTTTGGCTGATATATCAAAACTTTTCGGGAGTAAATAAATATATTTTAGGGTCCTTTCCGCCAGGGAAAAAAATTCCTCAATCTAAAAAATTTTCTAATTTTATTCAGCTTTCTATCAAACAGTATTTGAAAATTTAGCCATGATGTAATAGAACAGATGAACACACTCTCATATTATTTTAGTACAAAGTTCAAGTGATGTGGCCATGAGAGGAGAGTGTAGGTAATTATCTCCTAAATTCATAGCTACTAGGTACCATGTATTCTTCCTCCTGAATGCTTGTCTACACCAATTGTACAGTTATGTTCATAAATTCTGGGACAGTTACATATTTTTTGTAGATTTTCATCTGTGCGCCTCCACAGTGGATTTTAAATCAAGAAGTCAAAAATATGAAATGCAGACTTTCTGCTTTAATTCAGGGGGTTTGGCAAAAGAATTGCATCAACTGTTTGAACTTTTTAATACATAATCCCCCATTTTCAGAGGCTCAAATCAGAATCAAAATCAGAATACTTCATTAATCCCAGGTGGGGAATTGCATAAAGTAATAAAAGTAATAGGACAATTGTTTTATGGCCAGATGAGGTCTGTTCCCTCATTATTCCATGACACACTAGGTAGATATAAAATCTGGAGTTGATTCCAAGTGGATCTTGGATCTCCTTTTGGTAGCTCTTTACCTAAACTCTCAATCTGAGGTTATAATCTTAACCTTAGTGAAGGCAATTTTAGAGCATGGGCATAGGCTTGCATGGCTGCCAATAGAACTGGGTCACTAGTGTTTATTGATGATGTGACTGCTGATAGAAAGTAGGAGGATGGATTCTGAAGTGTACAGGGCTATACTCTCTGCTCACATTGGACAGCACTTCACTGTGCAAATGGATAATGACCTAAAGCATACTGCAAAAGCAACCCAAGCTGCAATACAGGCCTTGCAGAGCATGTCAAAGGAAACACAGCATTTGGTGATGTCCATGGGTTCTACACTTCAGGCAGTCATTGACTGTAAATTATTTTTTATCTAAATATAAAAACAATCATTACATTACATTAATTTAAAGTAAATACTGATAAGCGTGAAGCAGTAGTAGGATACTGAGCTTAGTGTAGCTTATCATAATGAATCAAAGAGGGGGGAAATGGTTATGGAAATTGTCTGTTGGAAACGAATCAAGAAAGCGACAAGAAATACACATATCCTCCAGTGCAACCTTTTGCATTATTTAACCATGAAATTCTGTCAAAAAATTGTGATATTTTTAGTGATGCCGGTGAGCAGAGGACAACAGCTTGTGCTAAGTTAACCATCTCCTGACTATTGCTTCTTGCAAGACGCAACTCAGTTATCTAACCCTTGCTAAGAAAGAAAATCAGAATATTTCCCAAAATATCTGACTAATCCTTTAAGAACAACAATGTTAGTTTCAGCTGTAAATATGATGTCACAAACACCTTTCAGCCCAAATGTGATGTAAATTAAATCTGCCTGACATAGTAATAAGGTCAACTGAAGAAACACCTGTTCCTGTATAAATCACATTAACAAGCTTGCAGAAGGGATTGAAAATGCATAATTTTTCCAGCCTTCATATTCCACCCCTTCTTTTGTTGCAACAAGCTTAGCACAGTAATCCCACTTTGATCATGCTGCATTTGAATTTTTAATCTAAGGTAAAGGTGGTGTGCAGCATTGCTTATTAGAATGAGAACAGCAGAGCTACAGCCGACACAGTACACTGACCTTTGTTTCTCTGGTAACAGACTCTCTCTGTTGGTCTTCAAAGTACTGAAGGGGCAGGGAGGGGGGAGCAGGCTGAGAGTAGCCTTTGGTGTTGAGTGCTGATCACTGAGCAGCTAAAATAACAAAGCACTCTGATTCTGATCTACTCACAGTCATGTGATTCAGATCTCTAAATAACTGAACTGACATTGATGCCTAATATAATAAGCAATAAGGAGAAAACTAGGCTGCATATCTCTGAGAGATCTGTTGAAATCACAATGCACAATGCATTACACACAGGTCCAACTCTGCTTACATATGGATCAGAAAGGCTCTAGTGAAAGATTAAAACTGGCTTTTGCTTTAAAAATTACTGGGAAATAATTCTACGAACCTCATTAATGCATTTTATTGGTTCAGGCACATTAAATGGATCTATATATGCTATACAGCTTTACTGTGGATGAAACAGCATCAAGACTTTCACTTTCCAATGCGGCATAACTGCCTCCTTAATGTCCCAGATGCTGAGGATAACAACACTAGTGCAGTGAGTCAGCACAGTCATCCATCCTTCTAAGGTTATTGACAAATTCCTCCGAGGATAACATGACATGACAGTGCTCCTGCCTCCTGACTCTTCACTGAAGTGTACGCTGTTATGAGGGGAACAAGATGCAAATTGCAAATGTTAGACCAAGCATGAAAATGTGAGTAAAAATGATTTATGGTGCAATCTGTGAGTATCCCTCTTAATTAATATCGCGTCATAATGTACATGGACAAGGCTTTTTTTGATGAAGTACAGGATGAGAAGACAGTGGAAATCCTGGGCAGTTTTCAGAAAGGGGCACCAAAATAAATCAAGGATAGTTTTGAAAGTATGAGCCTTAGGGGACGTGTAATTAAGTAAATGACATGGCATCTTTCTCACATGCACACCACGCCAAACAGGCTGTAATATTACTGCCACGTGTGAGATGAATGGAAATGGGAGTGTTATGTCTGTGAAAAGATCCATGATAACATTTACAGCCAGCAGAGAGTGTTAATGGTAGTGTGATGGCGGACATTAACATTTCGGGCATGTAACAGCTGCTGGCATGTGGCTTGGTTTCTAACAGATGCCTGCTAAGTTAACATTAAGTAAAATTCAGGCATGCATCACCAACATTACAAGTCAAAAGCATTATTACAGATTACTGAAAAGCATGTGAAATCAGGTCTCTGTTTGTCAGGTATTTGTGTACCACTGAGAAATGTGGGGCACTTGATTTTCACTAACAGAAAATAGCTAGCATAAGGACAAATAAATATAGTGTTTAGCTTGGGTTGGTTAAAAAAAAACAGCGGCTCAAGTACTTACCTAAAGTACCTACATAATGTATTCAGTTATTTATTTTGTTCAAGGAACATACACTGTATGGACAAAAATATTGGGCCACCTACACATTACACCTGCAGGAGCTTCTATGACATCCCATTATCAATCCTTAGGCATTAATATGGAGTTGGTCCCCTTTGCAGCCACGACTTCCACTCTTCTGGGTAGGCTTTCTACAAGATTTTTTAGTGTCTCGGTGGGAATTTTTGCCCATTCATCCAGGAGAGCATTTGTGAGGCTAGACGCTGATGTTGGACAAGAGGGCCTGGTTCGCAATCTCCATTCTAGTTCATCCCAACAAACAAAAAAGGGCCTTCCCCAAACTATTCCCACACAGTTCAAAGCAAATTGTCCAAAATGTCTTGGTGAGCTGAAGCATAAAGATTTCACTTCACTGGAACTAAGGAGCCCAGGTCAACCCCAGAAAAAACCCATAGCATTGTCCCCCACTCCACCAAACTTTACAGTTGGCACAATGCAGTCAAGCAGGTCATGGTCTTCTGTCATTCACCAAACCTAGACTCGTCCATCAGGCAGCCAGGTAGAGTAGTGTGATTCGTCATACCACAGAACAGGTTTCCAGTGCTTCAGAGTTCAGTGGCAGTTCTTTACACCCCTCCATCCGACAGTCGGCATGGTGCTTGGTGATGTAAGGCTTGCATTCAGCTCTCCAGCCATGTGCCCATGGCATGAAAGCTCCCAGTTTTTGTGCTGATGTTAATGCCAGAGGAAGGTTGGAATTCTGCAATTATTAAGTCACTCTGCAACTTTTTTGCACTATGCACCCTCAGCTCTGGGCAAGCCCACTGTGCAACTTTACATTGTCTGCCACTTCATGGCTGAGTGGCTGTGGTTCCTAAATGCTTAAAAATAGCACTTACAGTTGATCGTGAAATATCTAGGAGGGGAGAAATTTTATTAACTGACTTGTTGCAACAGTAGCATCCTCTTATAGTACCACGCTGGAATTCTTTAAGTTCTTTAGAACAAATGTTTGTAAAGTCATACTGCATAGCAAGTTACTTGATATTATACACCTGTGGCAATAGGACTGAATAAATCATCTGATTTCAATGATTAGGTGGTGTGCCCAGTACTTTTGTCTAAATAGGGTATACGCTGTTACACAGGTTGATATTAAACATGGCCAAAGTTTCAAATAATGAGGTAACCACATGCAAGTAACTAAGTATTCCCTATAATCCATAAGGTTAGGCTTCAGACTGCTCTGAACACACTGTGTTTGACAGTTTTTGTCAGAAAGAGTGGATCTCCTTAAAATAGCCATCTCAAGCATACAGCTCTGTCTGTGAGTACAAACGCCCCACCCACCTGCTGTTTTAAGCTTTTATGAGGGGCAGCCAATCAGTAGAAAGTTAGCTTAAAGGAAGAAGAGTTAACAGGCTCCTTTCAGACAGAGGATGAACAGAGGGGCTGCATGAAGATTCAAGAACAAAAAAATGAAATTTTACATATTGAGGGTTAAATATGTTCTTTTCAAATGATAGCGAAGTTTTTTGGCTGTGGAAAAACAACATAAATACATAATGGTGGGGCTTTAGAGGTTAGATGATAGTTCATTAAGTTAAAAAACAACAGTAGCATTATTCAGCTTGTAATTTCAACTTATTATAGATTTTTAGATTAAAACAATTTGAGAGCTGCATTTGTATGACACAGACCTTAGTTCTTGTTAAGGAGTATTTTTACATGTCATTAACATAAAAATATCTTATCTGTTGTTATTTGCTGTCTAAAATGGAAACAAACCTTAAGGAAATGATTGCACAATCAAAATAAGAGGTAAAAGGGGAAGTCTTTTTTAAAAACCAGACCAGATTGCTACTGCAGAAGGTAAAAGCAGTCCCCTGCTGCTGTGTGTTCATGTTCTTCTTTTTATGTTCGTTTCTTCTTTTTTCAGGTGAGATTAAGTTATAAAGTTAAATGTTTTTGTGTTTGTTGTTAACTTGGAGCTTATCAACTGTTGACACTGTGTGCAGGGATTTAATGCTGACATGATGAGAGACTGAGCATAAAAGTGATGAACACATATGGCTCAGCACTGATAAATCTGTCCTCCTCTCCTCCTTTGCAGGCCCAGCGACACATCACCGACCTGTACGAGGACCTCCGAGATGGACACAACCTCATCTCCTTGTTGGAGGTGCTGTCTGGAGAGACTCTGGTGAGTTTTTGGTAACACTGGACTTTAGAAATGAAAACTTCTGCTTCTGCTGTAGCGCCCCCCCCCCTTTCCAGTCAAAGCCTTTTTTACTCTCCCAGCTCTACTGTCCTACTGAATTTATTTGCTGTCATATTTGTTCTACTGTCCAGTCTACTCATTGTTATTTCAACTGCTTTAAATGTTTATCTGAGTCAGATATTACTCTGGTGGTTTTCTTGTTTCCACGTCTGCATGTGTTGACTTGAATTCTTTAGAGATTTTTGACATTTCAGTACATGCTGAGGCTGTGCACACTCTTTTACTTTACTTACCTTAGCACTGGTCTTTTTGGGAACACACCTTCTGGTGATGTAGCCTTAAAACACTAATTTCATTCTTTGCTTCCATCTTGTAACCTCTCTGCACTGACTCGTTTGACCCCTGGTTTTTCTTTATCTAATTCCTGTTTGCTTACCTTTGCCCTGACCTTTCCCCCTATGCCTCTGCCTTCCTCTCTTGCGATGCTCTTGCTGTGGTAGCCGAGGGAACGTGACGTTGTGAGGAACGTGCGGTTGGTGAGTGGCGCCTGGACTGTGGCTGGCCGCCTCCGTGGGCGTAGCATGTGTCACCACCCCAGGTGGCTGCTGGGTTGTGCATGATGACAGTCACACTCCCTGTGTATTGTCCCTTTCTGTGTCAACATCGTCCTCTTTCATTTTATAAGTGAGCTGGCAGGTTCAGGAGCCCTGGTAGGAGATAAGAAGTTAAAGTAGTGGCTTTAATCCGAATATTTTCCATTGTGGTTGCTTTATAGTAATTATTTTTCATAAATGAGCAGTTTTCAATCTTTCAAATTTAACTTACCATTAAAAATTAATTAAAAATAGAAGGGAATAATCTAGGAAAAATACACCCTCCTTGTTCTTAAGATACAGTACTGTGTAAAAGTCTCAAACCACCCCTCATTTCTTTATATTTTGTTAGAAAAATGGGAAATAGGTATAATGATTTATTGAAACATGCAAAGCTAAATGGAAATGCAGTACATAAGGCAAAAACAGTTTGTACAGTTCTAACAAGCCTAAAAGTCAAATATTTGGTATCATCACCTTTATTTTTCAACACAAACTGAATGCTCTTAGTTTCCTTGTCATTTCTTTTAGTAGTCTTCAGGACTAGTTCTCCAGGCTTCCAACTCTTCTTTGATTATTGGCTGCCTTTTGCTCTGTCCTCTATCAAGATGATTCCACACTGATTCAGTATTGCTGAGGTCTGGGCTCTGAGGAGGCCAATCCACAACTGATAGTGTTCTACTGTGAATGTTTTTCTATCCTGGTAGGCTTTTACTGCTCTGGCAATGTGTTTTGGGATCACTGTCATGCTAAAAAATGAACCAGAAGCTTTCCAGATGGTATTACATGGTGAAGCAAACTCTGATGATACTTTTCTGGGTTCATAATCACATCAATTTTGACAAGATTCCCAACACCACTGTCTGAAATGCAGCCCCAAACCATGACAGAGCCAACACCACTCCACTGTTTTACATATCACACTCACTGTTGTACCTCTTTCCTGACTTCCTCTGTACATATTGACAAAAATAAACCAAAAATTTTCAATCTGGATTCATCGCTCCGTAAGACCCGTTGCCACTGATTTTCAGTCCAGTTTGTGTTTTCCTTCCTTGACTTTCAGATACTGTTTATCTGCTGTAGATAGATATTTAGGAGATTGTTTTTTTCCTCCACTTGTCCAGTTTCCTCAAACTTTCTAAGGACACATGCTGAGCTAAGCCAAGATTTTGGGTAATAGATCTTTGGGAATAACCTTTTCAGTGCAAAAATATTACTTGATGCCTGTCAAACTGTGTTATTATTAGAATTTTTTGTAGATCCGGTTAAAGAAATGGGAACAAATGATGTGTTCTTGCAATAGGCTTCAAATAACAAAGTGCCTAAAGACAATTTGAAATTGGTTCTTTGCTAAGTTGTCTGTTATGTTTAGAAGCAACCCTGGTCCGTCCCTTGTGTTAGGTTTGTGTTAAGTAGCTTAAAAAAAAAAAAAAACACAAAAAAAACCCTTCCTCTGAAAACGATCAGAAAATGAGTGAAAAAGCAGCCAAGGTTCAAAGAAAAATTCTGAAAGCCCTTCAGAAAACTTGGAGAACTATTGCTCAAGACCTCTTAAAAACATAAAAGAAAATCTGATTTGGCAGAAAAATGTAAAGAAATGAGAGGTGGCTCGAGACTTTTACACAGTACTGTAGCAGTGGACTTGGTGCCTCTGGATTACCTCAGTGTGGTTACTATTTTTAGATCACTTAATCTGTGGAAGTCCCATTCTGACACCTGGCATTGGTACAGCGAAAGTGTCATGGACCTCAAACTTGAGCAGACAGCGAGTGTCTGTACCATGTTGATCTGACTTTCATGCTATGGATCAATATTGTATAGATCAAATATTAATTTTCAGTAAGTGTGCAAATTCCAAGACTAAAGGTGGTTCGTCAGGTCAGTCTTTCAATGCACAGCTCTAATTTTACAAGTGAGGTGTGTGAGGGGAAAATATTCAGCCCTAAAAGCCTGAACGATAACACGTATGGTGGTTAAAATTGTCATCGGTCACTGCTTCCACGAAGTGGGACGTCAGCACAGCTCTGTAACCCTTTTTACTTGTGCATGAGGTGCGCTCCACTTGCTGCATTTGTTTACAAGGGCTGCAGCTCAGAAAGAAAATCACAGCTTCTGTGCTGAAAAAGAAATGGATGAACTCAAAATGGGAAACAAAGCAATCACAAATTTTTGTCGAAATTTTCCGCTGAATGCCTTTTCCGATTGTTGCAGCAACGTACCCCTGTGCCACCTGGGCCTCTCTTTGCCCAAGCATTGTATTATTGAAAAGCAAGTAGAGACATACCCACTTACACTCTCGTGCCTCCAGACCAGCTGCAGGGATAACAGCAAGTATGAACTGCCTGGCACAGCACATTGCAAAGGCAGGATGTTATGGAAACCGCCACCCAGTCTTTGATCATCACACCTCAAGTGAAAAAGTTTGGATTGTTTTCCATATAACTTCTTATACAGTGTCTGGCTACACATGGCAGCAGAGGTTTAACTTCAAGTATAATTGTCATATTGCAGGGAAATCCAGCACAATTTATACACTGGTTGGTTAAATCCTCATTTTGGCCTTGTTTTCCGGGTTCCCAAAATGAAATTTAACACATTGTAATATACTGTAGAGGAGATTCAGTCAAAAATCATGATACACAGTGCAAGTTGTCAGAATGGGAACTGAAGGGTGTGTTCTAAAATTAGCAGCTGTGTTAGAAGAAGTGGAGTGCTGACCAAGGAGACAACACTGAATGCAGTTTTAAAGAAGATTCACAGAATCTCTTACACTCTGGATTCAAGAATCGGAAACAAACAAAAACTGTGAAATGTCAAGATTTGATGTGAATGACAAATGGCTTGTCTTATGAGTTGGATTGTTCGGCAACATTTTGTCACCCTAATATGGCTGACTACACCAACAAACAGTCACTGCATGCGCTCGTGCAGCGATGATGTAATTTTTCTTTAGGGTTAAAAATAAATAAATGTGTGAAGTTACTGATAACTAAAAGTTGATTGACTTGGGACATTACTTCCAGAGTAGAAAGTATGAGTTTGCATCTTTTGTATTTTACTTTATTTATAAGTAATAGCCTTAAAATGGAAGATCATCAGCATGTTCCTTGTAATATTTATTAAACTGGGGTATTCTTCAGTGAGGCTTGCCTTTGACTGAAAGCTTACAACTTGGAACACAAGTGCATGGCAAGGTCATCACTCCTGAAATTTCTAAGGTTTAGAAATTGTTGAGGTTTATGGAATCCACTTGATTGGACTGCACTGCAGCTAAAACAGAAAGGCATCACTTATCAGTCATGTCAAATTTAACAGTGCATTGTGCAGGAAACTGTGTTTTTGGAAAAATGAAGAGTTGTGACTGATGATTGGGAGATTCACTGAGAATGTTTATCATTCATCATCATGCTTTCACCTGCAGACATCTTGGCTGGATCTCTAGTGCACTTCAGGGTCATGCAGGGTCAGATCTGGCGAAGGTCCGACCAAACGCTTGGATCACAAACACGCAGAATTTGAATCACATTTCAAATTTGCTTTCTTTTCATTTAAGTTCACGAGCCCATGACTGTGAAAATATGTACAGTAGAATAGATCTTTGTGTTACTGGACCCCAAAACACCTGTTCCTCAGTCATGGGGCTTTTGCTGTTTGCTGACCCAGTGTGTTCTCTTCTCTTCATATTTGGTCTCCTCTGGTTTCTTGCAGCCTCGGGAGAAAGGCAGAATGCGCTTCCACAAGTTGCAGAATGTACAGATCGCTCTGGACTTTCTCAAACACAGACAGGTAGAAAAGAAAACCATTTCTAATGAACATATATGTTAAAGGAGCATACTACTACTAATTATTCATCCCTGTGTTTCAGTGCAGTGAAAATATTTGTATCCACACCCTTTCAGGTCAAACTGGTCAACATCAGGAACGATGACATTGCAGATGGAAACCCCAAACTCACCCTGGGCCTGATATGGACCATCATCCTTCACTTCCAGGTAATATAGGATGCTCATAAGCAATTTTTATATGAACAAGAGTAATTCTAGATGCAAATCTTGGTGAGGCAACACTATAGGTCACCCATACACCAAAAGCTAGAGTCCTTGCTGTGGGCGTTTGGATTTCAGTCTGCTCCAGACCATCAATGCCCTGAGCAACATGTGGTTTTTACTTTTAAACTGCACACTGCCCCTTAATTGCGAGAGATCAAATTTTTCTGCTGGATGAGTAACATGCTTTTTATACAGTTTACTTTCATTGCATTATAATTAGTTTGCTTCCATTTTGAGGTAAGGAATTTTAAAGTGCTGCTCCCTTTTTGGGGATCAGCACAGGCTGATGTTGACACAGCAGTTACAGTAAAGTGAAGTCCACCAGCCGATCATTTCCAAATGGGTTTTATTGGGTGTTTGGCAGAAGATGGATCATCACATGCCAGTGAATTTCAGGGGCATTTTTACTCTCTGTATTTTCCTGTATAGCTCTATAGGTTTCCGCTAAACTAAATATAGAGGTTTCCCTTCTTATTTCATAACATAAACAGTACAAAATTGCTTATACTACCTATGGCAACGCAAACCACATAGCAGGAAAGCATCTGTCAGCAGGCAGATGTGTTTCTGATGGTAGATTTGTGAGAAAACCAATGGGAGTACATGAAAATTCTTTGATGCTATAATGAGTATGATGGCTGTGCTGGGATGTGCATGTGGGATCATTTTCCATGTCCCTCAGTGTGACTCAGTGATTCCTATGTGAAAGCTGGTGGGAGACTTAGAAGCTCAGGACTCACTCAACCACTTAAAACAGCGGAGAAAACAGAAACGATCCCTCACTGCTACGTTGTGTTGTAAAAAGTCAACTATTTTGTTTGTTGTTCAAGTAGTAAAATGAAAAAATTACTTTTAGCTGCACTTAGTCATCTGACAACTGTTATTTCATCAAAACAAATCTATAATCTCTTTGTTTCAGCACATGCTTATTATCACAAACAATGGTGAACTTCCTCTGAGCTCCCCAGGTGCAGCTTACAGCTTACTAATGCACAGGTGATTGTGTATTAATAATGGGCATGATTCGTGACAGAGAAAGAGGAACACATTTAAAAGAGAGGCTGCAGAGGCGTAGGTCCTGTTTCCACCCAGTTTGTGAGTCACTTTGTGCCCACGTCCACACGTTAGCACTGGGGTTTCCCTCGTGAAGGAAAAATAGCAGAAGGAAGAAATGCCTTTTTTTTCCCTTCTCCACCCTTTCCTGTCAAAAAAATGCAAGTGAAACGATTAGTTCTGCTGTGACTCAGCAGCCTACCCCAAAACACTGCAAATAGATTGTGGTCGTAATGAAGCTGTGTTTTTTCCAGTAAGAGACCTTAACATTTGGCAGCAATGGAATTCACTTAACCCTCAAGCAACCAAGCCCTTTCCCCACTTAACAACTTAAAACACTAAGTGGGGAGCAAGTGGTTTTTCCTCTGTATTGCTCCAGATTTGTTGGTTGCACATCCATGATGTAAAACTCCTGTTCCACCACATCCCAAAGGTGCTCTATTGGATTGAGAACTGGTGACTGTGGAGGGCATTTGAGTAAAGTGTTATGTTCTAGGAACCAATATGAGAGGTGGTTATGGTCATAAAGGGATGGACATGGTCAGCAACAATACTCAGGTACGCTGTGGCATTTAAACAATGTTCAGTTGATTTTAAGGGGCCCAAAGTGTGCCAAGAAAATATCCCCTACACCATTACACCACCACCATGTGAAGGTTGTGCAGGACATGTATGAGGACAGTGAGACAGTGGTGAGGTGTGCAGTTGGAGTGACAGACGGGTGGGGGTGGGATTACATCAGGAATCAGCTCTGAGCCTCTTCTTGTTTGCAATGGTGATGGACAGATTGACAGATGAGGTCAGGCAGGCATCTCTGTAGGCTGTGATATTCGTAGTTGACATTGTGATCTGTAATGAAAGTAGGGAAGAGAGCCTAGAGAGGTGGAGGTATGCACTGGAGAGAAGAGGAATCAAAGAAAGGCAGGTGGGACTGTTAAGATGCAAGGAGTAGAGGTAGTGAAGATGAATGAGTTAAATACTTGGGATCAACCATCCAAAGCAATGGACAGAGCACAAGACAGGTGAAGAAGAGAGTTCAGGCAGGGTGGAGTGGGTGGAGACGAGTGTCAGGGGTGTTTTGTGACAGAGGGATAGCAGCAAGAGTGTAAGGGAAGGTTTACAAGAGGGTAGTGAGGCCTGCTATGATATAGACAGGAGGTGGAGCTGGAGGTGGCAGAATTGAAGATGTGGAGATTTTCCCTGGGAGTGAGCAGGATGGACAGCTCAGGTTGAGAAGTTTGGAAACAAAGTCAGAGAGACAATTTTTCAATTCAATTCAATTTTATTCATATAGTGCCAATTCACAACAAAAGTCGCCTCGAGGCGCTTCACACT
>VUQH01031287.1:0-21430 GCA_015106775.1 Etroplus canarensis
CCCCGATGTCTAAATCCTCCTGGCACTTAACAGCGTACACTATATTACTCTGTTTGTGTCGGGGGACCCGATCCTTGGGGTGGACCAATTTTTGGCACAGCGTGTTTTGGGGTTTAAAAGCCACAGAGACGTTTATAAGGTTGGGGAAACCTGCAGTCAGTTGAGACTGAAGAAGTCACTTGGATGAGTGATGAAACGTTTCTCCCACGGAAACTTTACGTCCAGATGAACAGAATCAACTTTGTCAGTGTCACAGTGTTTAGCTATGACCACTAATTTGTCACTGACAGGAAATCATCGACATTATTCTGCACAAAGGCCATATACAGCTGGAAGTTCCCTAGTACATTTCTACTGTTTATGATTTCATTCTCATCTGCTGCATAGATATGAGGAAAAAGAGTTAATGTCTCATCTTTAATAGCAAGTAATAGATTTTGTAGGCTTACCATTTTACCATTTTAAGACAAGCAGTCAGGGACATTTTTTTTTAAAAAAAAATCATAATTTTGACAGCAAATTCAGCCTGTCGTCTTTGAAGAGTCTACTTAAGTACAACTTGTGGTTTTCATCTACTTGCCCTTGACTTCAGCATAGTTTACAGCCTTTCTTTTAGACTTTTTAAAGTGTTAAAACCTTCTGGCTCTTTGTCCGATGCTTTCACTGCAAAGTTGCACCAAAACCTGTGTAAAGTAGATGAGTAAGAGAAACTACAGCTTCAAGCGTCAGGTTTGACAGCCTTTGCTCTTGCAGTCTCTGTTATGGCACAAGGTTTAACATAATTTAATAACAGATGACTGCGAAGAGTCTAAAGGCACATCAAGACTCCTGCAGTAATTTCTTGTAACCTCAGCTAAATATGTCAGTAAGTAATGTGTGTCCCCTAGTGGAGAAAATTTATGTTAAATTTTGCAAAATCTGACAAGAACAAATACCTTCAGAGGAGCAAACAGCAGTTGCAGTAACTTAGACCAAGCAAAACAGCAGCAATGCAATCAAAATGTTTGTTATAATTCTAGAACAATGTAATTACAGTTAACAGTGATATTTCTCATCAGTGTGTTTCCATCAAGAGTGCTTATTATGTGTTGGATTGTAGGTATATCTGGGTAGTCACTTTAAGTGACTGTTAAAGGAAATGATAAAAGCTGCTAATTTCTCCTCACTTCTTAAAGCAAGCCAGATTTTGTTACACAGCACCACACATGCTGTTTTAAGACTGTATAATACAGAATGTACGTCTCAAGTGTTGTTTTTTTTAAAATATTTCTTAATATCAAGTGGAGAGCAGTAGAGTTCCCTGTACCCCTGTTGAAGTTGATCTGCTCTGACCAGCAGAGGGAGTCAGGTGTCTGACTAGTTGAATCTTATTGACTCTTTCTAACATTAATTTACATAGTTTGAAAGGAAAATATGTATAGGAAACACATTTCAATTAAATGCATTGTGGGTGTTAAATGTCATTATTCAAAAGTTACCAGAAATATGAGACAAATCAGATGTGGAATCATGCAGCAATAATGGACTCTATATAAGATAGATAAGATAGTCCATTGCTGTAAACAGTGAGGAAATTGCTATGTGTGCAGCAACAAAGGCAATCAAGTATATCTAAAAAGATAAATAAAATGCAGAAAAAAAATTTCCTCTAAAAATGTTCAAATGTATCTACACTATTTAAATTAAATCTTTTAAAAATAATCAAAGCGTATTTACACAAGGAGTTAAACAGTAGTGTGTACTGGTGTGTGTGATCTACTGGGAGCAGTGCTGATTGTAAAGTCTGACTGCAAAAGGAAGGAAAGGCCTGTGGTAACGCTCTTTCACACACGTGAAGTGAAGCAGTCAGAAAGTCATGCACGGGGTGGAAGCCGTTGTCCAGTGCGGATGTGTTTACAGTCTGTTACAGTTCCTGCCTTCATTTTCCTCATAGTACAGCAGAGGTAGCAAAAAAGCCACATATTTCTTACTCAAGTGCAACTAAAAAAACTCATGAAAAAATGGAGAAGTAGAGACTCTGAAAGGTATTTAAAGTATAAGAGTAAAGAGTAGCTCTTTGAAGGAAATTTTACTAGCTATTTTTGTGCAAAGCTAACTGAACCTCATGTCATATAATATTGAAATAATATTAATACAAGGGAATAGGAACTTTTTTCAACTTCTGTTTGGCTGCTTATTGTAACGAATGTATTCAGCTTGAACAGTGCATGTAGAACACATGCAGAGACTAACAAAGCAGATTTTAAAAATTCAACCGCTTGCTGTTGCCTACGCATGGGTGACTTTGCCTTCACACTTAAAAAAAGTACATGATTTTCATCTGAACGTGTTTTGCATCAGTCAAGCACAATAAACACTGGTGATGGATACACCAATAGGATCCATTGAGGATCAAATCTGTGTACTGTCAAGAAGAAGCTAAGTGATGCCAAAGCATCGCATCCCCTCAAATGCTTTGAAAGAAGTGAACCTGCTTTGAAACAACAAGCAGTAGAAAGCACAGATATTAGTGTTAAAATGTAATGAGTAAAAGTATAAAGCTGTTGTATAAAATAAATACTTAAGTGAAATAAAGATACATGAAAACTTTACTAAAGGACAAAAAGGTAATGATAGTGACAGGAACACTTGTCCGCAAGGTTTAGGAGTTCAACTACTGTGCTGGGGCTGAGACGATGCACAGCAGGACTGGATCAATTTAATTGAATACACGTTCAATTGAGATGAATCATTCTATGTTCTCTGTGTTTTTGATTATTTTATTCTGACCAGATGTTTGGTCTGGCCATATTCTGATTATTTGGGAGAAAGTATCTATCTTGCTAAGGATGGATGTTATATGTGAAGTTAAAGAAATGAGCACATGTTTATTATAAACAATACTGTTCTTTTATTATTATTATTCAGAAATACATGCTAATACAAAGAGAAAAAAACATTTTCTGGGATTGTTCACAAATAGACATTGTTGGATAGTGCTGTAATGCATTGATGATATTCATATTTTAAAGCTCTGTCTAGAGTGAATTAATTACCTCTACAGATCACAAATTAATTAACTTTTTGTTTAATTCAGATTATTTATTGTTTGCCTAGCAACCTCACAGCCAAATGCTCCAAGACAAATACTCCAGGAATTCACAACTAGCCAACAACTATCCATAAAACTACAAAATCACTGTCTGTTGGATTTGTGTTAAAAAATACTATTGAGCTATAAAGCTGCATTATGTAAGCCAAGCTACTGGACTTGCATGAAAGAAAAACCAACAAAATTAACAGCCTTTTAACGTAGATATTGCAAATGACATCTTACATATTACTTGTGTCAAATTGTAGATGTAATCTAAGAATTTGTGTCAAATTCTTAGATTACATCTACAATAAAATTCAAGCATGTTTTATTAAACTTAGCTTTCCTTTTTCCTGAGAATGCTGTTGATCCAAGGAAGGAATTTTGATATGTCTGTATAGATGTTGGGGACATCCGGATAGTCACAGTTATTTTGGCTGTTAAAGGAAACAACACCAACAGCCACCTTCCCTTTGTATATCAGAGGGCCACCAGAATCGCCCTATGAAAAGGAAGTATTTCAATTTATTTTTTTCAATAAATATGATATTTATACCTTATTTCATTTAAAAATATTTCTTAAAAATACCTGACAGATTCCTTTATTTGAGAAGTATCCACCTGCACATGTAACATTAGCAGGAAGCTTGTTTTTCCACAGCTGCTGACACCTGTCTTTGTTAATGATGGGAACATCCACCACTTGCAAATTGTCAACATTTTTGCCATTAGTTTCTGTGGCACCCCATCCAGCCACAGTGCAGGTTTTCTTTTCCTTGACTTGGAAGTTGGATTGGCTGAATTAGTCTTTTTTTGTCCAGGTAAGCTTTCTTAGACAGCTGGAGACAGAAACAAGAATGCATAAAATTGCTTTCTGCTAATTTTCTAATTCCTGAGTACTGATGAATTGTAACCTATAAATATATTAACCGTGATGTGTTTTAAAGCCTTCTGTATTTGGTGTTGTACATAACTCGGGTCATAAAAATACAGGCACCGTCATTACCAAATCAGCTTGAACAAAGCAATTTATACTGTAATACTATCATATCAAACAAATAAATGTTGATGTTTTAATATATCAAGTAATCTGACACATGCATAATTGTTACAGTAAACATCCACTTGTTTGTGCCATGACACAAACAGCTTAAGTACCTGCTTAAACCAAGATAACCTTTGTTACACAAACATCAGATGTGTGAGTGTTCACACAGTTTAAACTTGTAATGCCTAATTTTGACCACTGAGCCTTACTCTACAAACATATGAAACAAAGGCTTTATTTAATATACTATTATAAATATTCACTGTAACTTTTGTCAGTATTGTAGGCAGTGGTTGTGGCCATGAATTATTCTTATATTACCTATTATCTTTTTCCTTGTTTGAACTTACCTAGAATTTATATTACACTTAAATTCCATACTGTTCATGAGCTACTTGATTCCTTTAGTAACATAATTTGTAACTTTTATGTGTTCACAAAATTGCCTGGAATCTTTGGGTACTCTGAGGTTGAATTGTTACCTACTTACTTTGAGTAGCATGATGTCATTTCCAGTTTTAATATTCTTATAAGAAGGGTGTCGGTACTTCTTTACTTTATATCTCATTGTGCCTTCATCAACTTCCTTGAGATTGTGGGTGCCCAGAACAACACTTGTAGGGTTCCTGTATGGATATCAATTGAGAAACTGACAGAAATGTTTATTTAGGAAATGAACAGATTGATAGAAGCATAGTGGTAGCTTACCAATCATCACAGTGTGCAGCAGTCATTACAAAATCTTCACTGACAAGAAATCCTCCACATACATGACGTTTTGTCTTGTCTTGCACTGATGCCATATACAGCATTGACTTTTTCTTGGCTTTTTTACCTTCTATTATGTCACTCCCCAGTGCTAAAAATGATTGAAGACAAATTAAAATCAAATACATTTTTTGCATGTGTGTAAGAATGAAATCTTGAAATCTTACAATTTTGTCCGAGACAAGTCAGAGCGTGGAACAGCAGGAACTTTTGCAGAGCATGCATTGTGCTTGAAAGTCAAGTGAAAAATGATCTTTTATGTGAGCAACTGGCAACTTTTTACATCACCTTGCAATCTGTCTGTGGTTTTTATCAGCAACACCCCCTAACTGTCTTTCTTCTCAGTGTTTGGTCACACATTTATCTCTACTGAGAATTTCATTTTTATAACTCCTTCTGTCAGTTTATTATTATTAAAGGGCATTTTGGACCTTTCTTTACCAAATGAACTTTTATTGAATGAGTTTATAAAGAATACCAATATCAACTGATCTTTTTGTTGTTGCTCTCTTTAGAAGTGTGAAATATCACACTTTGAAACCCTGTGAAAACTAAATGAGTCACTGGAATGGAAAGTTCCAGCTACACCTTTGCAATCACAGATGTTAAAGTGGCATGAAAATATTACTGTTTAATCTGACTACTGTGAACCATTCAAATACATGTTTTGAAATCAAAAAGAGGTGTGTATTACTGCAATTAAATTAAGTGGAAGTGATGTGGATTTAATGCAACACATCCACATAGATATTTACATACAGCAAAATGCTCACACTGTAGGTGAATGCTAGATGCTTGACTGTTTTTCAAAAATTCACCATGGTGATGTACAGAGACAAAAGTTTAAAAATGTGTCATTGGGTGACATGGTGGTACAGTGTTTAACAATGTCACCTCACAGCAAGAGAGTCCAAGTTCAAATCCAGCAGCCAGCTTGGGCTCCCCCATGTGGAGTCTGCATGTTCATCTTGTGCCTGTCTCTCTGAACTAGATAAGAAGATGGATTTTGTTATTATCCCCAAATTTATGGGCCTAACTGTATGTACAGCTCAAGCAATACTTCATAATGTCCAGCAGAGGGGAGCTGAGTTCCCTATACAGTTTTTGAAGTTGCTCTGTTCTTTGACCATCAGAGGGAGCCAGCTGCAATCACTGTGAAGTCACATATTGAGCTGCTTATTGCATCTTCCAAACATAATCTATCTTACTGTCATTCTTTTATGAAAAGAAAGCTATCCAATTGCAAATATGAACAAGTGCAGGTTGTTTATTTAGTTTGAAAAGAGAATTTTTAAGAAAACACACTTCTTTGAAATGCAGTATGGGTTTTTAATGTCATTATTTAAAAGTTACCAAAAAATATGAGCCTGAAAGGAACCATGACCCGATAACTCAGAACGTTCGTATTTGTTTACAATTTATTAGGGTCACTATCTTCATTTTCCATACAGTATAATAAAATAAAAGTGTCACTACTACTTAAATCTAAGCTTTCCTTGTAGCCTTCTTTCTTATTAATATTAATACTATATGTCACATTCATGTAACATGGATTTTAAGATGTTGATAGTATACAGAACAAATCTTATCTGCAAGGTTTAGGAATGCAGTTTCTGTGCTAGACTGGGGCTTAAAAAATGCATTTTGGGACTTGATAATTTTAGCTAGCAGTTAAATGAATTTTCAGATTCATCTCTTTTTGTCCACGTATTATTATTATTAGTTTAATTTTCTGTTATTATTAGTTTAATTTTCTGTTTTTGTCCATACATTGGCATAGCAGGATATTGTTGTGTGACACACTGATGATTTTCATATAATGTTCAAATATTAATAAACCAGGAGTGATTTGTCATTGTCTTTGGTCCTTTCAGGCATGACAGTTAAAAGTCCTGGTTGTCCAAACCAAGTGGCAACGTCCAGAGCTGAAAAAATGGAAATGTGGAAGTGCTAAAATCTGCTCTGATGGATGCTTGAGGTTTGTCAAAAAGCAAGTCAGTCCCAGTTGTGTCCCACGTTTACATCCTGATGAAAAAAAAGTGGTTTTGGTCTCCAGAGTTAATTTATCTCTTAGTAAGACTTTAAGTTAGGGATGTATTGATTGACAGGTGCTGTAACCGCTATTTGCAAACTAAACTGGATCGCTCTACCATGTTTCTGCTGCTGGTGCCTTTTGGAGCACTTTTAATGGGATTATATGTCAAACAGCTCCTCAAAAAATTTTGCTCAAGTTTTGGTCAGTAAAATTCTAATGTTTTTTTAGTCAAGTTGCTAGCCTGTTACATAGCACTAATTAGGAGATATCTGTGTCTGAGTTGCAGGATGCAGTTCACTTATCAAGATTATTAGAATTTGCTGATACCTTTGCTCTCCACCCTTTTGTCAAAATATGGTCACTTTTGACTCAATAATAATAATAATAATAATAATAATAATAACACTAATAATATGGAGGCAGCCAAAACACTACTGCTGACATTTCGAAAGGCACTGACCAATAACCACTTGATGTCCCAGTGGCTACATCTATCCAGGCTGTCTCTCAGTGTACTTTTCATTCTTTCTGTTGTACAGTATCCATACTAAAGTACAAAAGAAATATAATGTATAAGTTGTTTGTTTTTCAGTCCGTAGTTTTGCTAAGATTTAAGTAAGATTGCATCTTTGTAGATGTTGGATGTAGCATCCTTATGTTCTCTAGCCAGTTTAAAGTTTTCTCTCTTACAATAATGATGTCAGCCTTTGAGAGGAAACTGGCATTTACACATCATGCTTTATGTGTGACACAACCCATGGGTTTTCATCCAATACCAACCTTCTCAACTGGTTTATTGTCAACATTTTCACAGCAGAAAAAGAGCAGATTTTGATATTGTGCATAAATGTCTGGGAAGAACACCTGTTAATCTTTGAAGTGTTGAATAAATATCACCATGCATGCAGTGACAAAACACAGAGACTGTCTAGTTTCACTGGCATGAAAAATTTCTTCACACACGGCACGGTTTGAGGGGTAGGGTGGATAGGCTTGGCATAGCTCAACCTTTGCACGAAGCGACTGACTTTGGTCTTTTCCAGTCACTAACAGCCAAAGACAACTTCATGATGTTGACTGGGACTCTCACCAACATGTAGCTGGCCTGCCTAAGCTGACCATACTACAGTATATAGAAAGCACCTCTTTAGGCTTTTGTGTTTGTTTATTATTAACATTTCATTTGTTATATTTCTGTATTAGTACAACTAATGTACTTTAAGCAAATAAAAACCTACCCAGGGCAACTAAATATCTGTGCAGGGAAAGTTTGAGTATGTGTATAGAATCAGCTCCAGTCAGTGAACAAGCTGCTGACTGCACCTCACGCTGTAGCTGAAAAGGAGCCCCAGGCCTGTCTTGCCTGTTCACAAGCTGCGCACCTGAATATTGTGAAAGCATAACAGAAAAAAACACCAAAATATGAGAACCATTCATCCAGACAACTTCAGGCTTGACACTGCACTTCCTTGGGTCCCCAGCAATATACTAACACATGCATACAAAGAGTGGAGATGAAGACGACTGTGTCTTAGTGAAATGTGTGTCTATAGTCTTTCCACCTCATATTTGTGAACTTCCAAATCATTAGAGACACTAATGCAGTCCAGTACAAAATAACAGCAAACTACAATCTATGATCATATAAAGAAAGAGAGCTGATCTGTTGGATTGCATTAGACTAAACAGGTTTACCCAATAAAATGACCACTGCTGTTCTTAGTTGTTTAGCACACCTAAATGTTATACAATAGTACTGCTGCTTATGGTTAAAAGATTGGTGAGGATACAAAAGCTATTTATAGTGCAATACATTCATTTTCTTAGATGGCTAGATAGATACCTCTTGCATGTACTCATATATACTCATATGACACTGTAGCAGCAGCCAAGTAACTTAATCTATCATAAAAAATTAAAACAGGTAGCTTGGCTCTGTCTGAAGTGATTTAAAAGATGCTTACCAGTACCTCTAAAGATCATAAGATGTGTAACTCTCAAGAAGAAAGTAAATGATCACATTCTATTCTTTATGTGTTCTTTTTATGGATCAAATTTGCTGTCACACTATCATCTTTCCATCCATCTCCTCACCTCATCCCCTGGTGTCTGGCAGGGCTGCAGGCATTCAGAGAATGCTATGGCGTTTGGCCAGCCAGCACCACATACCTGTGGAGTGGCATGGCCAGGCTTAAGGGGAAATGTGGTGCATATGCCACTCAGCAGCCCTGTCTAAAGTCTACTAAGTGGCTTCAAACATGAACACTAATCCACTCAGTGATGAGAAGGCCTCAGTCTGATAGTCGTGAAGCAGGCTGCCAAGACTGTCAAAGCACACTCTCAGGTTCAGACAGGGCACAATGGAGAAAAACTCTGAGGTTCAAAGGGAATTGCAGCAACTTTAATGAAATTGTATTTCCTTTGCAGGTATTTGTGTGTGATGAATCAATTTGTTCTTGCTTTTCCTCTCTTTTATGAAATATTTGTTTTCACAAGGGGACTCAGGACACAGAAATCTGTTTGTGCTCCCTCTTCGCACAAATAAATGTGGCTTCACAAATATACAGTGAGAGCAATATACAGTAAATGTAGGTATATGTACATTGCTGGCCAGTCAAGTTGTAGTTTGTACCCAGGTTTGACTTGATCTTTGAACTTTTGTATAATGTCATCACATTATCAATGTATCCTATTAGACTTTTGTCTGATTGTAATAATCTGCATTTGCAGTTTTGCCAGTATTAAATAGATTCCCTGAAGGTGTATGGAGAGACAGCCAATCACTCCTGTCATTGGCCTGGAATCATAAAACAAAACATTTCGCATAATTGAACATACATTTTTAAAAGAGTGAAAGAAGCCTTTACAAAAACACAAAGACAGTTTACCAGGTGCTGTCTTGCAGATATTAAAGCAACAGCACTAGTAGGACAGTTTGGTATCTCTGGAGAAAGATTTTCAAGTGTTTAAATGTTAGGCAAAGCAGGATTTTGCCAGATGTGTACTGTACAGATGTGAGCAACTCAGAAAAGGAAGGACCAAATGCATATGTCAGTGTGTGTTGAGCTCAGCAGCTGATTTCAGAAATCTCATTAGCTCCTGTTTTCTCTCTCATTTTCCTTTTTTGTCCTTTTTTTCTTCCAGGTCATCAAAATTTTGAACAGTTTCAACCTGTGTGGACTCTTTCCCTGAGTTTGCTTCACATTGCACAACTGCCTGTATTCCTGCCTCTTAACATGTTTTTATTGATCTTTCATGCCAAAATTCACCTCAATTTGTACCTACATTTTTATATCTGTGTTGCTTCTGCAAATACATGAATAGGTACTATCTTCTCATAAATTTGGTCATTAAAATAGTGTTTGATAACCATACACTCATGCAAACATGTTCAAAAACTCACATGCACACTCATCTGTCGTCCACCCTTCAGTCCATCTATTCAGCTTTATAACTTGGGCTGTTTTTGTAACAAAACAAGCCCTAATCCTAAATTCAGGGAGCTGTGAATGTGCCTCAACAAATGGCAGACAAATGAGAAGGATTAGCGAGGGCCTGTGAAAGAGTGAAAGGTTTGCCATTGATCTACGGTGGTCCTGTTCTCTTTCAGGGCCACTCGGTTTGAAAACCCCACTGAGTAAGAGCATACAGGGCCACTCCAGAGCCCCCTAGGCCACCGAGAGACACACAACAGCCACAATTAGTCTCAGGAGCTGTAATGGCAATTCAATAAGCGCTTTAAAATTGTGCCTTAGTCCGTCTGCCACCCCCCTACCCCTCCCACTTCTCCCATTTTCGTCTACATACATAAGATTGGTATTATGAGTGGCGAAGAGCTCTTTTTTTCTTTCCCACCCACCACAGTTCTTTTCAGTCACTGTGAGAGAAAATGACCACACAGGGTTTCAAAGGTTCCAGAGGCTGTGGTTTGTTGTTGCTGAAGCAGCATGACTTGTGCCCCTGTAGATTTTGGCTAAGGCCCCCAAAATGGGCTTCTATTATTATTATTATTTTTCTGTCAGTCAGCTGCAGATTCATTTTGAAGCATCCAAAGTTACATTCTCTGACAACACCAGTTTTGTTGTACATACAGAATCCCATCCTTTTTGTAGATGTGTAGATTTACTATACTCTGTGATGACATAAGTGTGTAGACATTTCCATCAAAATCAGACTGTAAAGCTTCTGTTGCTTTAGCAGAAACACAATGATATTACCTGCTGTGCAGCTTAACAGGTGCTATCTTACAGACACTTGAGCAACAACAACAGTGCATGACTCAGTCCCTCAGTCCTCTGCTTGTACCAGTTAGATCAAACGTGGCCCAAACACCTGCAGCTGGTAACATCAATACGTCATTGCAAAGGAGGAGCTGAGGATGTCTTCTGGATGGCTGTCATTTGCATTCTCTTGAGAGCTCTCTCTTTGGGACATTCCTTGTTGATTTTGCACAGTGTTTAGGTTTTTCCTTTTGCTTCATGATCAAAGGCCAGAGCTTTTGATCAGGACTTCCAAAGGCTCCCTCTTGTTTTGCTGGCGAGCACACTGACAGGACAGTGGTGGAGCAATGATAATTACAGCTCCCATTTGCTGTCCCTGGAACTGGCACCAACAGCCAGTCGCACCCTCAGGCCAAGGAGAAAGGAAAGATTCTTGGACAGTTAAAAGAGGAGGGAGGAGAGGTAGAGGACAGGAGATGGAGGACACTGACAAAGAAGCGAGTCAATCAGGAAAACAGGCAGAAAATGGTATTTCTGTGTTCTGAGCTAGCTGATGGGCAGAAAATCATATTTTCAGAAGCAACTGCAGAACTTAAATGAACTGTGCTTTTAATGAGTACTACTTTCTTACAAAAAAACCAAAACATTTATCATTTCAAGTTTGGCAAATAGCTTCGCTGAGCACAGAGTAGAAATCAAATAAAAAGCACAGCTAGTCCTGTCTAGAGTTAAGGAAATTTCTTTAAAATAGCAACTGTATTTATCAGCAACAGCAATTACAAGTACTCTTTGCTTTTCAAAATATAAGTGCACCTCAAGGGTGCACAGCCGAGGACAAAGACATTTGCATGGCAACAGTGCTGCCAGACCCCCCATACTGATATTTTGTGTTGCGCCCGGACCTTTGGAGCTGAACTACAGTGTGACTTCACGCCATTCTGACCAGACATGTACCCCATCACAGTAATCTCACATTATGACAGGCTGAAAGGTTGGCCTTTATTCACCCCAAACACCCACTATTCATCCCTGACTCTCCTTTCTGCTCACTGAAAAGACCGAGTGGCCTCCTGTCCCACAGAAGGGCTCATCTGTGTGTAAATGATCTTGATGCTCAGCTGCATAGTTCATAACCACAGAGGTTTCATTGGACACAGGGAGGTCCTCCACATCAACGCTTCTCCTGCTGTGAGTTTTTTCATGATTATGATGAGAGGGGGATTATGTCGAGGTGCTCTGATAGAGATGTTACCAACACTTAACAATCAGTGCCATCCACAAGACAAGATTAAAATGCCATTGTTGCACTTCATGATTTCAGAAACTATTTAAATAATGCTTGTAAGCATGTGAGCCATGACCATTGATGTATCCACATTTTTTATTGAAGTTTACCAAACTCAGCATGAACCAAGGCACTCAAATGACTTTACTCAGCTGAAATGGATCCAGGGACTGTTTGTTCTGAAAATCTGGTGTTATATACAACCGGTTATCACTGTCCTATAGCTGAAAACAGTTAATGAAAAGTGGATCACAAATGTACCAACATCCAGTAGTAATACAAACTGAGCAGAATATGGAGTGAATATGATTATTTTTCCCTTCTTCTTTTAAACAGTAGGACTACAATCCAACAGAAAAGTCAACGATAACAATAAACATCAACTTCAAACAGTTAAAGAGTACAAAACTTTTAAATATATTAAATGTTCTATTAGCAACAGCTTTGTTGTTGAGAAAATGTTAGAAAGACTCAAGAGAAGCAGAATGTAATAACCATTTACTACTGTGTACAGAATTAATGAAGCTGCAGCTATGTGACAGGATCTTTGCCTACTGCTGCTAGAATGTGTTAAATGAGTAGAACTAGATATCAATGATTTCACGACTGAATTAACAACCAAGATTCTGAAACTAGATGAAGCACATTGTTCTCTGGTATCTGATTTCTAATCTATTAACTGTAGATTGAATGGGAGAAGCAGATTGACATGCATGCACAAAAATACAAAGGGTATCTCAAGAAATTCAGCATGTTATCCCAGTAGTTAGCTTAGTTTCTGTGGTGTTCTTGTCATATATCAAAATTGACTGACAGAACAGTACACTTATTATTGTGTTTAAATCAGTACAGTTCAAGGTCAGCATCTCTTTTCTAGTGGTGTCAGTTTTTCCCAGGCAACAGTGAAATGTAAAATTAGTAGCAGGGCCTCAGCTGGGCTTTGAGGTCGTTTGTCCAGGTTCCCTTTTTTCAGTAATTATTTTGATCTGTCATGTTGTGTTTCTTAGCCGATTCATTATGTTAATCATTATGTTACTTCTTCTCCACTTTAGTCCATAGAAAGAAATCTGGTGCATGTTTTTCCTATGGCCTAATTGTGGTAATATTTAGCCTCATGAAGAGAGAAAATGTAAAATGCTATTTCACGTACCGTAAACAGTTTTGCACATGCAACATGAAATGTATTTTCTTTTTTTACACATGATATTTATAGTTTCACATTTGTGAGACAGAAAAATTACATATATACATTTCAGACAAAAGTATTAGGCCACACCCCTTAATCATTAAATTCAGGTGTTTAATTCTGCAATAGGATGCAAGCATTGCAGCAAGCCAGTTCATGAAATTTCTTCCCTCCTAAATATTCCAAAATCAACTGAAAGTGTTGTTATTGCAAAATGGAAGTGTTTAGCAACTCAGTCACAAAGTTATAGAGTGGAGTTGCTGAGTGATAAGGTGCACAGTGTGTAAAAGTTGTTAATGCCCTGCTGTCTCTATACCTGCAGAGTTCCTAGTCTCTTCTGGCATTATCATCATCTGCACATTATTATCATCTGTACAAAAACTGTCCACCAGGAGCTTCATGGCATGGGTTTCCATGGGCAAGAAGCTGCATGCAAGCCTTACATCATCAAGCACAATGCCAAGTGTTGGATGGAGTGGTGTAAAGCACTGGACTCTGGAGCAGTAGAAAGGTGCTCTGTGAGGTGATGAATCACATTTCTCTATCTGGCAGTGTGATGGATGTGTCTGGGTTTGATGAATGTCAGGAGAATGTTACCTAGCTTACTGCATTGTGCCATCTGTAAAGTTTGATGGAGGAGGGATAATGCTATGGGGTTGTTTTTCTGGGGTTGGCCTGGGCCCCTTCGGTAAAGTGAAGGGCACTCTTAATGTTTCGGCTTACCAAAACATTTTGGACAATTCAATGCTTTCAATTTTGTTTGATTAGTTTGGGGATGGCTATTTTCTGTTCCAGCATGACAGTGTCCCATTACACAAAGCAAGGAACATAAAGGCAAGGTTGGATGAGTTTGCTGTGGAAGAACTAGACTGGCCCACACAGAGCCCTGACCTCAATCCCATGGGACACTTTGCAAGATTGCATCCAACATCAATGTCTGACTTCACAAATGCTCTTCTGGATGAGTGAGCAAAAATTCTCACAGACACACTCCAAAATCTTGTATAAAGCCTTCCCAGAAGAGTGGAAGCTGTTATAGCTGGAAAGGAGAGACAAACTCCATATTAATGCCTATGGATTTAGAATGGGATGTCATAAAACTCCTTTAGGTGTGTAGGTGACCCAATAATTTAGTCCTTATAATGTACAGTATGATAAAATATGAAATGTGTATAAGATATGATATATTGATTTGTGCTTTTTTGTAATGTTAAATATACTACAAAGTGAACACTAAACATGCTGGAATGACCCAATAGTACCCATGTTTTTAACAGTAGAGTGAAGCCCTGCCAACTAAAAGCTTTGACTCGTAGCTATCTGAAAGTTTTTTTAATGTTTCAATGGTGATGTAATTTCTCGACAAACCTGTGACCCACATTTTGTTATTTGAAATCCTCTTTCTCCCTTTTCTGTCCTTCCATCACTAAAATGCATGCAGTTCAGACACAGGTGGATTCATAGCAAGACAGATGCCTGAAGATAGCATGGCTCTACTGCACTGTGCTGCATTACTGAACATCATAAGAAAATGCAGAAAATAACTTAAGAGCAGATATTATACTACCTCTGCAAATGTTACAGACCATAGCGAATGTACATTTATGTGACATTAAGATGGAATAATAAAAATACACATTGTGTCACAGCCAGATCAACACTAGTCTTAGGAAGGAGTTGAGCCATCCAGTTGCTGGTCAGAGTTCAGGCTTGGGTCGCTAGGAAGGGAGCATTGGCAGGAAATGAGTAGATGGGTGTCTCCGTCGAGCTTTGTGACCTCGCCTTGGTTTACCACGCCCATTCAGTGAAACAAACATTTGCCTGCCACCATGTTTCCACCGAAGTGAAGCATACGTATTGTAGCCGTTTTCCTCAATGCGTTCTTTAAACTTACAGCTGGGGTTGTACTTCACCTGTGATTGCAGGGAGAAAGAGAAGAGATGTTGAGGAGGATAGCCTACTGCTAACGGCTGACAGCTATTCTTTCTGTGCAATGCATGCAAGTGCCCAAAGGTTAATGGTTGTTGTTGGAGTAAAAGATTTCCAGGTGTTTCTGGTATATAGGCTGGGTTTATCCATTATAACGTTCTGTTTTGTCCTTCTAAGATAATGGAATTTAAAATTAAAGGGTTAGTTAACCAAAATTACAAAAAGAAAAACTATGATCCCTCACCCTTGGGAAGACATCCACCTCTTAAATTTGTTTTCCATCAACCAACAGCCTTCCTTTTCCAGAAACAATGTTCTGGTTATTTGAGATATGTATAGGCCTGACAGTTGAATTTTCTTTGGGACCCTTTCCTGAAAAGTGATCTTTGACAGAGACAGAACCCAGTGAGTTCTGTAAAATATCTTGATTAAATAGGACATTATTGTTGGAAAGACTTATGCTGAGTTTGGTTAGCAGAAATCTTAGAGATGATAGATTAAAACATTGGCAAATAAAAGTGAGAAAGTGTGTGTGTGTATAGGTGGCATGCTGAAGGGCTGTATTGGTGTGTGTGTTTACTTGTTATTTGCATGAACTGACCCTTGAATGTTCTCAAATTAACCACAGTACAACAGGGGTTTCTGTTTTTTTAAAGGCAGTTTTTTAACCCAACATTCAGCATTCTGCAAAGCCACTTTTCCACGGGTGGTTACAGCTTCTTATCAGTAAGAGTCTTGAAAGATGCTGTAGTTACAAGAGGTTCCGCTGCATTCCCTTTTCTAGATCATTATCACAGTGCTATAACATGGCCCTCTGTGTGATAGCATCAGTACAGTGTGAGCATGCTGTGATTCACCTGCCTTTTTGTTATTCTGGAAGTTTTCAGAGTTTAGCAAAGTCCTGCATCAGGTCTTTTTATGTCCCACTTTGTGTTAGCTGGTTTGATGCACTTGTCTTATCACTGCTTGCTGACTGATTGCTTGTCCCTGATGTTTTCTCATCCAAGATCTAAGTACATGAGCTAGACACCACACACCTCAGGTCTGAATTGTGTTTGATTTTAACAAAGAGAGGTGATTACTTTTGAAAGCTTGCTGTACAAAACAACAATTGGCAGATGGCACGCAAGGACTTAAATGAGCCCAGGTGGCTATTTGTCATTGCTGGTTGGGTTTCTTCTCTCTGGTATCTATTTTGATGGTGGAACAAGGCAGCTGAAGCTGCTGTATAGACAGACATGGTGCAGGTGTACAACCATGATTGATTGTAACAGTCTGACCTTTCGCTTGACTTTCCATCAGAAGATTCCTCAGATTTCCCTTCTCCTCAGGAAAATCAAACATAAGTCGACACTCACTGGGGACTCATATATATCCCACACTTTCAACAACTCCACTCCCCACCCACCCCCGCCCTCCAGGAGTGTTGACCTCCAGAAAAATGTTGCCAGGTTGTATACGCACCGATCCAAAGAGCGTGCCTTTCTTTGACATAGCTAAGTACAGCCCTGTGCTGACAGATTTGATGGCAACAACTCCCACACTGACAGATCGGATTTCCATCAGGCCTGGAAAATAAGAGGAGAACAAGAGACTTGGTTAGAAGGATTCAGATTTGGGAGTTTCCCTCATCAAAAGCCATTCTATCATTAGCGATTAGTTCATCAGGAAGCCATATTCTTTGAGGAGAGAGAGACCCTAAGACAAGACAAAGAAAAAAAGCTTACATTCAGTCAGGACATGTACAATAGTCTCTACAATAGTCTCAACAGGTAAAAGCTTGGTCGAGATTATATTCTCACAGAAGCTTTATTTAACTATTTTAAAAATACACATATGCATCCCAAACTACATTTATTTGTTACTCTCTCTTGTGTAGTAGGTGTACATAAATCTGCACAGTGTCAGTCTCCCTGGCCACATACATCCATAAAGGCCTCCCACCTCCAGAAGTGATCCTCCATGCTGATCATGCTCAGTGTTGTTTACTCAAGGACAGAACCAGGCTCTGCTGGTCACTTCAGCAGCCTCTCTAACTCACTTCACCATATCAAAAGCACAAGATATTAAGTTTATGGGATATTTGTTTCCTGGGGGAACTGACTGCAAAAAAGTCATGTTGTATGTTCTCAATGTGTTTCTTGTCTGCATACAAAAATAAAGGTTTCCATCTTTTGTCATGGCTATGGCAGGGAGATGTCTTAGAGATGATCTGGGTCCTGAAAAGCTAAATATGGGATATTAATATTTTTTTGGATAACGTTTTTCTACCTTCATCTACCCACTGATATCCTCAAAAACACCTTGATGTGGTTCTCCTCAGAGTGAAATTTCTTTTTCTTACTCCTTAAAAACCAGGCTTATGCAGAGAAAAGCAGCTTTTCTGTTGCTAAAAGGCCACTGCCGGATGTTTGTAAGGGATTGTTAGCTTTGGACAGAAGCTGGTATACACAACACTAGATCAAGGTGGTGAAGCACAGCATGACCCAGAGCTGGTAGGAAATGAGTGACGACGATGAGTCATAAAAGCCACAGTGGGCCACAGGTCTCCCTACTGACCAGCCCCCAGCTGCTTTGGTACAACCACCAGTCTTGTACAGGGCAGTGACTGAACTGAGTTCCCGAATAGTTTTGATGAAGATCAATGTAAATAACAGTGGCTTTGCAGGTGCTGCTCTGTTAAACTGTAGTATGTTTTTAATGTCTGTTTATTTGTGCAAATCCAGATTTTGTTTGGAATGAAGAGTAAGGCTCAGTGTGATGCAAACACTAAACTTAATGTTTTTGGACTGAATATAGTGAGTTTTATAAATAAATAAACTTTTTCAGGTAGTTTAATACACAAGAAGTCTTCCAAATTGGATGGATGGATGGATGGATGGACGGATTGATGGATGAATGGATGGATGGATGATAAAAAAGAAATTGTTGGTCCATTCAGTGTCTATTCAATATATCCTCAATGAAGGATATATTGACAGGATGCCTTTCAAATCCATTACAAACTCTGAACTCATGGTTCAGGAAGTTTTTAGTTGTTGTAATAGTATAAAATATGCTCCAAAAAGCACTAACACAACCGGTTCAGTTCAGTCTAGTTCAGGGGCGAAGCCTAGCAGACAACAACCTGTGGCAGCACTGCAATTGCTTCTAAACATACTCTGTCATTTTGTGAACCCCCTGATGGAATTATACTTCATTCAGTCTTTACAGTCTCTAAAAAATCAAGTCTCCAGATGTGCATTGACAGTTTTCGGCTTTCTGTAAATGTTCCCTCCATACCGACCACCACAGGATTCCTCTCCAGTGTAACTGTTGGACAGGGGACAGTGTTTCAATACCAGTGGATGCAATGCACTGTAATTATGAACAAGGACTGTTCATGTGGTCCCCTGCACTCCCCATGTGCACTATAATGACTTCACAAAGGTATCTTTTTAAAATCAGTATGGGCAGAAACCAAACCCTGTCATTCTATATACATCTGGACATTTTAGTGTTAAAGACAGAACTGAATTATCTGTATCTAATCATATACAAATGACAGTGCAATACATAATTGCATATACATTATGCAAATAATTGCTCTTCTTCAGACTGCTACCAGTGTCATCATGTTGCTGGTGTCACATAGAACATCTGAATAAATACATACATACTTGCATACATACATGAATCACACACACGTGCACACACACACACACACACACACACACACACATCTTTTACTCCCAACGTTTTAAGTACACACCTATCTCAAACCTATTTTTTTCAGCCCTGAACATCATGAGTCGTGCTTACCAAGTGAGGTCATGTTCTTTAAGCCCTGACACGAAGACGTACAAAGTAAAAAAAGAGGAAAGAAAGGAAGGGTAAGGTAAACAAATATACACCCCTGTTGAGTGTCTTTCTTCTCTAAATGGAACACATAAATGAAGACCTCTCCCTGCTCAACACAGCTGCAGGGAGGGAGTCCATCCAGGTATCAGCTGCTCAGCTGCACCCCCATCATTCCTATGTTGCCTCTGATCCTCCAAGGAAACATTAACACTTTGATGGCAGCCTCCTCTTTATGAGCTGTGTTTACAAACACAGGGTGTACTATGGTGGCACCTGGAGCGTGCAAGGGACTCATAAGCAATTAGCTGAGGCTCTGCTGGTGATTGTTGCGCTGCAAGGGTTTATGGGGGATTAGTCCAGGCCAATGAAAACCGCTGGTGCCTGAAAGTGGTGCCAGCAGTAATTGCCGTTATTTGCTGGCTTGGGTTCCAGACACAGTCGGTGTGATGGAAGCAAGTTTGTCACATCAGAGACATTCCAGGGATTTTGATGTGAATAGCTACATTTTTTTCAGTTTTACCATTACAGGTTTAAAGCACAGGGAGGCAAAGATAATACTTATAGTACTAGAGTGTAGATTTGATATATAGACACTTTGTTCCTGTGTTTTTACTGAATGGTAGTTGTTGCACTGGGTTTGTCCATTCTCAATAGGTTATTTATCGATAGTACCTTAAATATTGCCCTGTCTTGCTCAGGATCTCTAAATACACTACATTTTATTCGTACCCATTGTTGTAGCCAGCAGACACAAAAGATCTAAGGACCTGGGATGGGGATTTCACATTGTCTAGAAGAATCACTTGGGCTGTGGATGCTTGACCACACATCTATAAAGACCAGTTAGATCCATATAACTCACAGTCCCCCCTTTGAAAAGTCACTCCATTGTGTTCAAAGCCTGAGAAATCAGAGTGAGGTATTTCAAGCTATTAGAGGGTTTTTCTAACTGCTGAAATCCAAAGGTCAGTTTACTGGAGTGCTGTACACTCACAGAAAGAGACTGCAGTGTCGATATAGGTTTACAGAGCAGTACATATTTTCATTTGAGACCGTTGTATTTATGTTACTTTTGTATTTATGTACTCTTCGTAGAAGTTGAACAGAAACTGACAAATGCAAAATTCTGAAATAGTTTAAAGCTGTAAAAATTGATAATCATATATACATTTAACCACTGGCAAAACAGCTTAAATTCAGGTTGAAAAATTACCTTTCTTTTTGGATGGGTCTATCATTTTGAAATGCAGTGTGCCACTTATTCTCACTTTTATAAATCTTGTTTTACAAATTAAGGTCTGGTGTAAATTAAATACACACATGGCCAGGAATATAAAGTTTGCTCTAATTTAAAAAAATCTCATTCAAATGTAACAGATGACTGTAGTTTGAGAAAATTATAACATTTCAAAGATGTGAGTATTTTGTAGTCAAAAAACTGTTTCAAATGTTCAACAATACCACAGTTAGGTAGACGAGGGAGAAAGACAATAAAGACAAATTAATCCTTTGTCACTGTGTTGCACTGGAAACTGAAGGTCACTTCTTCGCCTTGTTCTGCTGAGCAAGTACCAACTGATGGTCCTATTGAGCTCATGAAAAAGGCACTTTTGGCTTCCCACTTCCAATTGGCAAGATCTCTTAACCTTTGACATGTTTTGGCTGGGACTGTCAATAAGCTCAAGCTGCCATTACAAGCAAATCCCGCACTATACATGTCTAGTCAACTGTGGACTTGCCATTTACTTCTTCTCTATGGGATTTTTTTAAAGCATAGAAAAAGTCTTTTACCCAGTCTCTTTTTACTCTTTCTTTTCTTTCCGTCCCCCATTTTTTGGACGTTAGCCCATCGTCAGATCATTCAAGCCTTTTCTGACCTTGAAAAAAAAGGCAGAAAGGAAAGAGAGAGACACTCACAGGGTTCCCTTTTGTCAGACTCATGGTATGGGGGAGGAGGAGGGAGGGAGTACAGGGTGAAGGTGCTGGTTATAAGATGGTGGCCTCAGTGGTGGGGGCAGAAGCCTCCAGAGCCCCTCCACCCTCCTT
>VUQH01031292.1:0-27925 GCA_015106775.1 Etroplus canarensis
ATTCAAGATTCAAGATTCAAGAGCTTTATTGTCATTTCAACCACATATAGCTGACGCAGAACATAGTGAAATGAAATAGCGTTTCTCCAGGACCTGGCGCAACATATAAACATATGACATATGACAGAAAGTATCAATATGAGAAACAGAGCTAGGACTAGGGTTTTCTTTCCACACAGTTTAAAATTTAAGTTTAAAAGATTTAAAAAGTAAATAAATAAAGTGCAACGTGTGCAACATGTGCAATAGTTGAAAACAATGCAAAGAACACCCTAATTTTGTAACATAGTACAAAGTCCAACATTGTAGAAAACAGTACACAAGAAAGGCAATGAAAAAGTCAACACAAGAACAAGACACTAGTGCCGAAAGAAAAAGAAGTGATGTGCGGTAGGTAGGCAGATATGTGGCTTTATCACGTTCTAAAAGGAAACCGTTATCTCTGGCTCTAATATGGCCATGACCAGTGCATCAAGGTGCCCACACTATTATAAAACTTGTAGCTGATACCCTGAAAGTAGAATGAGTTGTTTTAAGCCATAAACTGTACAGACCACAAGATATCCTGACAAATAAAACATATATAAGCATGTCCTCTCACCATATTGAGCCAAATCAATACCAAAGGTTTGAACTTTAACAAAGCCCACTGGACAACAGTCTTAACCTCACAGTAAAAACGCATCAGCTCACTGAATCATTGTCCAGTGCTCACTGCCCGATTGGCTTCTTCACTTCATCAACAGTCGCTATAAGGATCAATATAGCACTTCAGGATTGATTCCGCGGTCAATGCCAACTCCAATAATCACCACTGTTTGCTCAACACTTCCACCTGATAAAAGGTATAAAAGATGTTTTTTCCCCACTCAGAAGCAAAGCCTGAGATTAGTCACAAGAGTTAAAATGGATCCCACAATTCAAGATAATAAAGGTAGGGGAAATAGTGTCTAATAATGTAAAGGCAGTTCTCATGCAAATGCTAACTGATGATGGCAAAAGGCAAAAATTGATGTGAAAAAGATCTTGAATAAGACTCACAAAAGACCTTGATTCTTCTTTTTTCGCTGCTCTTGTTAGGGGTCGCCACAGTAGATCATCTGCCTCCATCTCACCCTTTCCCTTGCATCCTCTTCTGTCACATCATAGCAGGTCTTACTAACGTCTTGTAAACCTTCTTTACACCCTTGCTGCTGTCCTTCTGTCACAAAGGACATTGGACCCTGGCACTTGTTTCCACCCACTCCAAACTATCTGCACTCTCTTCTTCACCTCTCTTTTGTACTATCCATTGCTTTGGATGGTTGACCCCAGGTATTTTAACTCATCCATTTTTACTAGCTCTACTCCTTGCATGTTCACCATTCCACCTGCCTCCCACTAATTCACACGCATGTATTCTGTTCTGCTTCTACTGACTTTCATTCCTCTTCTCTCCAGTGCATACCTCCACATCTCTAGGCTCTCTCCCACCGCTTCCCTACTCTCACTACAGATGATAATGCTGTCTGCAGACATCACAGTCTCCTGCCTGACCTCATCTGTCAACCTCTTCATCGCCACTGCAAACAAGAAGGGGCTCAGAGCGAATCCCTGATGTCATCCCGCCCCCACCTTGATCCCATCGGTCACTCCTACTGCACACCTCACCACTGTTTCACTATCCTTATACATGTCCTGCACCACCTTCACACATTTCTCTGCCACACTTAAGTTCCTTATACAATACCACAGTTGCTCTTTTGGCACCCTATTATATGCTTTCTCAAGATCCACAAAGACACAGTGCAACTCCTTCTGACCTTTTCTATACTTCTCCATCAACACTCTCAAAGCAAACATTGCATACAAGACCATGTATCATAACTGATAATAAGGTTAGAGTCAATGAAGTTAGTCCTTGAATTAAAGAAGACATATATGGCTTTTTGTCACATCAGTGGAGCAGAGAAGACTTTTGCACTGACAACAATAAGGTCAGCTGAAGAATTAATTCTACAGTATTATTCAAGCTTTAAACTTATACACACAAGCACACATACATAAGCATTTGACATTTGGAAACTGGGACTATGTTGCCTGTACTGGCACTGATATGTACACTCTGGAGCGGGGTGAATATCCGCTTCTTATTCCTCTCCTCTAGTAGAGCCTGATAAGCTCTGCTCCGGCTTGGCCAGATAGAGAGAACGGGGCCTGTTTTTTGTGTGATTTTTTTGGGGTTTTTTTCTCTGTTGCATGTCCTAGATGTCTGCACACAGTGGCAGCACTGCATTAATTCATTCAGATGCTGTCACAAATATGATCAAAGTAGTCCGAGCCTGCAACTTGGCATGATGGCAAAAAGGAGAGCGAGAAAGAGCCTGGGCTGAGAGGATGGATAGAATGAAAAGAGGAGATAAAATGAGAGAATTAGCTGAGAGATAAAGCAGAAAGAACAACATGATGGTTGGGCAAGGGATAGAGATAAAAAGCGAACAGGGTTTTTTTATGAAAATGAAGGACTTGGTATGTTGGTTTGTGGAATTAACGTTGGTGACAAATCATGCATGCTAGATTCCATTCAGGCTACACATGGCCGCTTGTCTATGGATCTGGGAGAGTGATAAGTGTATCGGGATAAGCCTGTTTCTCTTTGCTCCATTCAAAGATGTAATCTGTACTGTATACTGCTTATTCCAAGAATGCCACATGAATAGGGCTTCTTCTACTTGAATTACAAAAACACAATGCAGTACTGTTGCTTGCTAGGACAGCAAGATACAGTAACAAGGCATCTCGATAGCAGATCACAAGGCAGGGAGATAGATAAATAGCTGGCTGCATAGTTTGATATGAGGAATTTTCAATTACACCTTGTATTATTAACATTTACCCGTAAGCATTTAGCATGGATTAGCATAAATTCCATAAAACAAACAAAATCTGCTGCAGTCAGCAGTGATAAGGGCAGGCAGGGGTAAGAGAGGAGTAAAGATCAAATGAGTTGGCTAGAGGACATCCATAAAAAGGAGAAATTAGATTAAATGGAGTAAGGAAAGAGAGAAGGGAAGGAATTTTTACATGTGTGTGATAGCGTCATCAAATTCACAGCTCTGAGTGTAGAGTGAAGTCATTGCATGTGAGGTAACACATAGAGGGTGCATATCTTACGTACTGCCTGGCTCATGGTCACTGCACTGGTTGTGTGGTGTGCCAAATATGACATCACCACAGCCCTGTTCATACTGAGCACGCTTGAGTGCACCCTAAATGATATGTGTCACTCAAAAAAACCCCAAATCATTAGCACTTGTATAGGCATAGAAGTTGAAATTACCTTTTTCTTTCAAACCTTTCTTTAGAACGACTGGTCTTTTTTCAAGGTATTGCAGCACCTAGCATCTGTATAATCTTGGAATTTCGGAAATTTTGTACGAATAGATCATTGAAATGGGAGTAAAAACTGACAGTTATACACTCGTGTCTTCAGCCTGGCTACACTTGTGACATTATTTTGGGTGTGCGCTGCTGTTTGCGACAACTTTGAGCTCTGGCGTCTCTACATCCAAATATATATACCACTAACTGATTTGACATAAATTTAAGATGTTGTCGTTGGTCTATTCTAGCTGTTATGTTAGCTTCCACTAGCAGGGAAATAAAGGGGAACATGTAAGATTTAGTACCTTACCATTAGAGCAAAAATTATAGATTCAGGGCTTGAGACAACACCAATCAAAGGAGCTAACAGAAAGGACAAAACTGCTTATTTAATCCAGAATGGTTCAAATGAAAAACATGGCTAACTGAAAGTGTTGCCAAAAAAGTCACATTTTAACCTTCCTTGTTCACTCTTTGGAGGGGATATTACTCGAACCACCTCAGGATTCAAGCATCTGAAGCAGCTTTTGGAACGACTGGCAGTAGTTTAAGTGTGGAAAATGCAGTTAGATCAGGCTTGCTTGGAATATCTATTATAGTGGATAAATGTACCACTGACCTGCACCTTCTTGGATTCCTGAATGGATTGGTACACTTTGACAGTAAAATGACTGACAAGTTTGTCCAGACGAATGATCGTGTGGACCTTTTCTTTCCAAGCAGTGAACTTTACTGGTGAGTGGATTTAGCTTTGTTGCAGGGTTGTTTTGACAGTGAGCTGAGGACATTAAGGCAATGGGTTTCCCTTCCCTGAAAGGTTGCTTTTGATGTCTTATAACGTGATCATTTACTCAGTAAGAAGTTTGGATTTGTAAGCTGATGCAGTGTAACAGGGTGATATATCAGATCTGTGAGCTCAAATGCTATTATTGATAATGTCACATATCTGTCTCCACTTCCGCTTATACCTGCCCCGTTACATCAATGTGTGCTTATGATTTAATTCATAAGTTGCATTTGTATTTGGATTCACTGAGCAAGCATTTACACATTAGTGTTTATTATGCCCTATCAGGCTTTCTGTGTCAGAGACGCCACTGACTGCGAACATATATTTGAAAAAAGTCCTGGAATGTGTCAATAAGTCAAACTGCTCTCCACAAGAACGTTAGCAGAGACTATGACGATGACATGACTATGGAATAAAAGGGCTTAACAGCCATACACATATAGCATATAGGTACAGTCTAACACATATACACCCACAGTCAGTACCAACTACGAACCAGCATCTTCAAATAAAGCAGTGGAGATAATAGCTTGGCACGGTATCATTGCTGTGATTAATCCCTTGCTCTGCTTTTGAACACTTGATAAATCAAATCAAAGAAACACCCACTCACCTACTACCCACCCCCCTACACCCCCTGCTCTCACACACACACACACACACACACACACACACACACACACACACACACACACACAGTCGCGTATTCACAAACATGTATGCCAACCACTAACATGACGATACTGTGTCTAAAAGCTATCCTCCATCCACACAGGGAGTCCATGTCATTACAGTACATGACCAGCAGAGGGCAGGCTCCGCCAGGGCCAGACCAGGACTCTGAATGTCTTCGCCTCCATCATTCTCAGTCCTCCTCTGTCCCTCAGTCTGTCTCAGTGAGTTTTTATGTGTCTTTCTGTGTGACGCGCCTGCACTCTAGTCTTCACAGTGCGGACACCTTCACAACATTTTGGTGGGTGGGGCCTGCTGGCAGATGAGCGTCACCTTCCGGGGTCGTCACTGGTGGTGTGGGAATGCTGATGATTGCTGTGGTGATCTGGCTGCTCTGGCAGTTCAGAGGGGCTGGCTCATCTACACGCATGTTCAGACTGGAGCGGCTGAAAGAAAATTTGAGAAAGAAAATCAAGGATTAGGACAATCCCTAAAAATAATTTGAGAAAAAGAAGAACCTGTTTGACTAATTTCAATGGTTCGCTGAAAATAAAACAAACAAACAAACAAGAGAAACAACCCTCATGGTCGTAGTTAGGACAGCATAACAAAGGGATCACTACCATTCTGACCAAATGACCAGATGTGAAAGGAATACTTTAAGTACTAAACCTACTGAAAGTCAACATCCAGCTTTGCATATCTACACAGCACTTGTCAGATGACCAGAAAAGCAATTTAAAGTGGATACTCCTATCACTGTTTTTGTGTGTGTAAGTAGAGACCTGTTCACAAATATGTTTATTATAAATATCCGAGAAGTGGCCAGTTAAATATGACTGTTCTTATTTTTGTTTCAAATGTTTACTGGCCCCAAGCTGTCAAAAAAGGAAACATCTGTCAATAAATTCCTCAATCGGGACAAAATACACAACAGTCTTCCTCTGATAAGCTGGGGGGAAAATGAGCACTCTACCCAAGTAAACACCCAAAGTAATTTAGTAATCATAGATGATCACTAAATACACAATATAGGCAAAGCATGAGTTTTTTCTTTAAACTAAACTCCTGACTTTAATTGTGGCATCAGGGTGACTAAATGGTTAATGCTGCCTCACATCAAGAGGGCCCTGGGTTCAAACCTGAGTAAGGCCATTCTGTGCGGCATTTATGTAGGTTTTTCTCCAGCCATTACAAAACAAGCTAGGTGAATGCTTTCTATGTCAGCCCAGGATGCTCTCGCAGAAGCTCAAGATTTTTAATTTCTGGTTAAGTAAATGTTAAAAATACCTCATAAACTGCTTTGCCCTTTGGGTATACTGAGCTCACCTGGTGCTTAGGGGCTGAATGTGGATGGTGCTGAGCTCCTGCAAGCCTTGTTGGTGTGTGTGAGTGTGTGTCAAAGGCTGCATGTGTGCTGGGGCACTGGCATTCGGTAAAGGGGTGTGGTGCTTCTTGCTTCGCCTGGTGCAGCATGTACCCGTCACACCATCTTGGCTGGAGAGGGAGGGACTTCGAGATGGGTAATTCTGCAGGCCTCCCTCCAGGTAACTCTGCTGATAATACTGCTCATCCACGAACTCATGGTTCTACAAACAAAGACATAAGAAAGGGAAGAAGACAGAGAGAAAAAGAGAAAGAGAGAAAGCAAGAAGAAGTCATAAAGAAATGATGTGAAATTTACAGCATTTGTAGTCTGTTTGTGTACTGTGGATGGCTTCATATTTCTTGACATTTTCTGCATCATTGAATGGTCAATAATTATGAGAAAGAGTGATTTTTTTTGTACATACACTACCGCTCAAATGCTTGGATCACTTGGAAATTCTCTTGTTTTCCATGAAAACACACAAGAAAGTAGTCTGAATAGGAAATATAGCAAATGACCAGAACATGCTGACATTCTCAGAGTTAGAAATAATGATTTAAATAGAAATGATGAATGCGTTCTTCAAACTGGGCCTTGTTAGAGCCAGTTCGTCCCAATCTCTGAAGGGAGTAGTTAACAGCATGGTAAGAGATTTTAAGTTTCCTCACAATTTCTTGCATAGAATAACCTTCCTTTCTAAGCACAGCAATATACTGATGGGACTCTAAGGAGCAGTTTTTCTTTCTGCCCATTTAAACCTGTAAACAAACAACTGCCGATACTTCAGATACTAGACTAACATAAAGAATGCCATGCTCCCTTTTTTGCTCTCTTATTAGTGCAACAGTTTTCAGCTGTGCTACACAAAAAGGGTTTTCTAATGATCAATTAGCCTTATTAACTTGGATTAGCAGCCATACCAGGTGATTACTAATAGGCCTCTATGCAAAAATGTAGATCATTCTTTAAAAACCATCGGATTACATTTAATTATTTGTAAAATGGATAAAATTGTTTGTAAATTGCATTAAACTGTGTTTTTCTTTGGAAAACAATGAAATTTGCCAAACTTTTGCGCAGTGGTGTAAATGTATATGTTGTGTATGTGCATACGTGTGTGTGTGTGTGTAGTCCAGGTATTACTCATGACAAATCTGATAAGACAATTGTATTATGGCAGAATATCTGCCATAACAGTAAAAAAGCAAGTCCAGCTAATCCAAAAAAATACATAATATGTTATGATATACTCTTAGGTCCATAAGTTTTGGGACAATGATATTTTTGTAATTTTGCCTGTGGACACCACAACAGCAGATTTTAAACCAAATAGTCAAAATGTGATAAAAGGTATGCAGGAAAAAAATCTGGAATTGATTACAAATGTTGAACTTGCATTTGGTAGCAATTTAATAAAGGTCCAATGAGATGTCTTTCCAAGTGAAGGAGGCCATTATTAGGCTGGAAACCCAAAATAAATCTATCAGAGAGACAGAAAAAATGTCAGGATTGGTCAAAATAACAATGTGGAATGTTTTAAAAAAGAAGGAATGCACTGGCCAGCTCAGCAATATCAAAAAACCTGCAAGACCTTGGAAGTTAATTAAAGTGGATAATAACAGAATTCTTTACTTGGTTAAAGAACTACCCTTTCACAGCATCTAGCCAAATCAAGAAAACTCTCAAGGAGATAGGTGTATCATTGTTATAGTCTACACTCAAGAGACACCTGAATGTAAATACAGAATATTTACAATGTGATGCAAAACACTAGTTATATGAAGGTCAGATCAGATTTTGTCCAAAAATTTTTAACAGTCCTGGAAAAAAAACCCTCTGAGATAAAACTAAGATAATGAATAATTGGGAGTGAAAAATATGGAGAAGGAAAGAAATGGCTTGGGATCTGAAACAAACCATCATCTGTCAAACATGGTGAAAACAATGTCATGTATGCTGCCAATGGAACTGGGTCATCAGTGTTTACTGACGAAGTGACTGCTGATAGGAGTAGCGGGATGACTTAATCGTGCAGGGCTATACTCTCTGCTCAGCCAAATGCTGCAAAACTAATTGGATGGTACTTCACAGTGCAAATGGATAATGACTCAAAGCACACTATAAAAGCAACCCAAATATTTCTCAGGGCAAAGAAATAGGATATTCTTCAATGGCCAAGTCAGTCACCTGAGCTCACCCAACATGATGCATCACCACTGAACACCACAGGAAATCATTCCTACCTGTGGCCATCAAACTCTATAATTCCACCCAGTGACTCCTTGATGAGTTTCATATTGTATATATTACATAACTTTGGAGTTATTTATGTTCTTCTTTTTCTTTCGACTGCTCCCATTAGGGGTTGCCACAGTGGATCATCTGCCTCCTTCTCACCCCGTCTCTTGCATCCTCTTCCCTTACACCAACCCTCTGCATGTCTTCCTTCCCTACATCCATGAACCTACTCTGTGTTCTGCCTCTCAGAGCATCTTAAAGGAGGGAATGCAGCATTTGTTGATGTCCATGGATTCTTGACTTTAGGCAGTCATTAACTACAAAGTATTTTCATCCAACTATTAAAATCAATCCTTATATTTAAAAATACTTTAGTCTGTCATAGTGTCTGAAAATGAACACTACGTACAAAAATGGCTGCAATTCTTAACGAGTTGCAATTCTTTTGTCAAATCTGTCAAAATAAAGCTGAAAGTCCACAGTTCAATCACATTTTGACAACTTGATTTAAATCCCTTGTAGTGATGTACTGTCATTGTTCCAAAACTTATGGACCTAACTGTGTGAATGTAGTCTTCTGAGCTTTTTGCAGTAGCTCTTAGCTGTCCTGAAAACCTGTTTTTCCAAGTTAAAGTTTTATTCATACTGGCTGTCATGTGGTCTGTTTTCACAAAATGGTATTTAAATAATGACAGTTTGGCTCGCTATGCTTCGAGCTGTGCCCGGTTGAAACAGACATTGTGTCTGTATCAAATATAGGCAGGCAAGTAAGTGTGTGTCGCAAGTGAAACACAGCGTACTGGACATCACGCCTTGGTGAGCAGCACTTGGACATTAAAATACTGTAGATCTATACCCATTAAGTCATGCTGTCAGTTATTTTCACCTAATGAGCCCTAGATAGAAAGAAATATGTGGACGACTGCACAATTTTAAGTTGTGTACTGACACTAAAAAACAATTTAAGAACATCCTCAACTGAATTATTTATTATCAGCCCTGGAAAAATGAAAAGGTTACACCAGATATAGAGCTAAAATATTATGATAAAAAGCTTGAGTGCGTGCACACTTACTGTAGTTTTTTCCAAACAGTGCAGCAGGTGGTGGTGCTGGCTCTCTAAAAGAGAGGTAGACTTGCTCAAGCGTTGCTCCTCTTCAGTGGAACCCTGAAACACACACATACAGAGAATAAATGTTATGCTACATTCTCAAATAGAAAGACACAAATCAGTTGTGGGAGGTGTGTGGCCGACAGTTGTCTCAGTACCTGATCTGAAAGGTTCATCTTGTATGGAAGTTGCTTGAGTTGGAGAAGACAAAAGGAGAACATACACACAGTTTACTATTGTTTATAATTCAGTACTGAGAACAAGCTCCCATCAGGGCTGCAGTCATGCCAATCAGACAATGTGAACATTACTATTCAGACACTGCAAGGCATTTCCTTTAACATTAGTAAAGCCAGTGCATTGATCTGTGCAAGAAGGGAGACTTCCTGCACAACTCAATGCTAATAAATATACAATATATACATTTGATATAAAAATTTCCAGTGTGACATTTTGCCACCAGTTCTGCTATTACAATGCCTTACAACAGGCAGCGCTAATGACTTGTTTACCATATTCCTTGTTTTGTGTCCGAGTTTATTTGTCTATGTTTGTGTAAAAAATTAGGTGTTATTTTCTGTGCTGTAGGTTGGAGGTGAAGAGAATAAGCAGCCTTTTGAATCTCAGAGAGACTTGTAGATCTTCTAACAAAGTAACAAAACCACAACAAATACATGAAACAACATTTTAATAATAAATCTCAGCAGTTCATTTGCTTATGTATTCTTTATTTACATTTTATAGTAATTATTTCCTTTGCATAGAAAAGAAAGATTATATCAGTTAAAACTCAAACACTAAGATAATGTGATAAATATTTTAATATTCTGTTTTATTCATGCACACAGTTTCTAAGATAAAGTTTGGTGCTGGTTCTTTTTGAGTTTATATAAAGATTTGTGACTTTACATGTATCTACAGTATGTATCAATCCTCTACATATGATTTTAAAAGAGCAAATACCCAGAAAACACAGATTACTTTGCATTACGGAAAAAAAAATATTCTGCATAATAACTTATGCCTGGGACGATGTTCTATTCAATAAATTGCAAAATGCTCTGAATGTACTTGTCAGAATTACGGCAGTGTTTCACATACAGCCTTTCAATGAGTTGCATCAGTCTTTCCTAGCAGAATCTATATTTCAGCTGTTTATAAAAAACAAAGCCAAAAAGTACTGCCCTGATCCTGCATGCTCCACAGCACCGCCGAGAGGCAAGTAAAACACCATGTTCAGAAGATTTGTAGTAGCAATTTTCTGTTTGCTAAGCAGCTGGCTGGTGGTGAAAGCCGAGGGTTCTACGCTGAGAGAGTACATTCTTGCACTGATTGTTTTCTTCAAGACAAGACTGCTCACCTGTGCTCATATTGCTTATCTTTATCTAACACAGCAGTAAAACACAGGTGTTTAGGTTGTGTTATTTCTGTCCCTCTCTATACATGTGACTGAAAGCCCATATCAGCAGTCTGTCTGGAGGTGGCTATGGCTCACCACCCAGGTGGCCACCATACTGTAGAGTGGAAACAGCTTGACCTGCTGGGTGACAAAACACACTGTATCGCTCTGCATGGTACTGTACATATTGTTAGTAAATAGCCTCAGTACAATTAAGGCCATGACAGCAATTAAAATTTTTATTGAGCTGGCACATATCCTTAAATAAATTAGCTCATGAAATCCTGATTGCAGACATAAGCACTCTATTACCAGTTTAATTGTTGGTGTTTTTTAAGTCCATTCTGACATGTGATACAAGACAAAGAACATATAAAACCTCATTTATCTGAAAAGAGAGCACAGATAAATCAACCTCGATTCCAAAAAGGTTGGGACACTGTGCAAAATATAAATAAAAACACAATCGCAATGATTTGCAAATCTCATAAAGCAATATTTAATTCACAGAAGAACAGAGAAAACATCTCAACTGTTGAAAGTGAGACATTTTAACATTTACTGAAAAATACTAGCTCATCTTAACTTTGATGGCAGCAATACATCTCAAAAAGGTAGGAGAAGGGCAACAAAAAGATGGATAAGTAAGTGGTACTAGAAAGAAACAACAGGCCAGTGGGCAAAAAAAGGCCCTTTAGAGAGGAAAAGTCTCTCAGAAATAAAGATGGGCAGAGGTTCAGCAATCTACAAATTGTGGAGCAATTTCAGAATAATGTTCCTCAATGTAAAATTCCAAAGATTCAGAGAATTTTGGGACATCTCTGTGGTCAAGGGACACAGCTGAAAACCAATATGGGATGCTGGTAAAGTTCGGGCCCTCAGGCAGCCCTGCATTGCAAACAGACTGTTTGCAATGCAGGGCTGTCATGGCAATGAGTCTGTAATGGAAATCATTGCATGGGCTCAGGAACAGTTGTAGAAATGATCTTCTGTGAACACAGTTCACCATGCCATCCACAAATGTATACTAAAGCTCTATCATGCAAAGAAGAAGCCATATGTGAACATGATCTGGAAACATCGCCATCTCCTCTGGGTAACAGCTCATTTAAAATGGACTGAGAAAAAGTGGAAGACTGTTCTGTGGTCAGATGAAGAAAAATTTGAGATTTTATTGGAAAGCTGGACTCGCCTTCCTGCAGTCCAGACCTTTCACCAACTGAAAGCATTTGGCACATCATGAAATGCAAAATATGATAAAGAAGACCCAGAAATGTTGAGTAATTGGAATCCTAGATCAGACTAGAATGGGACAGTATTTCTCTCCTAAAGGTCCAGCAGCTGGTCTCCTCAGTTCCCAGACGTTTATGGACTGGTCTTAAAAGAAGAGGGGATGCTACACAGGGGTAAACATGCTTCTGTCCCAACTTTTTTGATATCTGTTGCTGCCATCACATTCAAGAGAAGCTAGTATTTTTCATGAAACAGCAAAATGTCTGACTTTCAACATTTGATATGTTTTCTGTTCTTTTTGTGAATAACAAATTGGTTTATGAGATTTGCAAATGGTTGCATTGTGTTCTATCTATATTTTACACAGTATCCCAGCCTTTCTGGAATTGGGGTTGTACTGCTTATGAATCTAAATGGTTACAAAATATGTTATAGGGAGAAAAGATTTTTTACATTTTTTCAAGACATTTTAATTACTTATTTTTTCACGGGTGAAGTGGGAAAAACACTAAACTCGTGACATTTGCTTACCTTTAAAACTGGACACGACAGTCTAATGAAGCTGTAAGCATTTAACAATGAATAAAATCTAAAAAAAACATATACCCCAAACCTAAGATGATATTGAGAGTAAATAAATAAAATTCATTTTCTTTGAGTGTGAAATAAATTACAAAAAGTAATGTCCTTGTTTGTTAAAAAATGACACTGTTAAAACCTTAGTAAATCTTCAGTAAAGCAGCTTTATCCATTTGTAGTTACTATATAGGTAAGCTATATTCATGACCATATTTGTATAACCAATAAATTCCTAAACCCATGTATAAAGCTTACATGACATGACAGGACTGCAGACAACATTGCAGCTATTTTCAGTATATGTTTTATTCAGGCACTGTTATAAATTTGCTGCATTTTCCAGCTATACTTTGCACACTGCTGGTACCATTCTGATTTTTTTTTAATCATTGCTACTGAAGAGATATAAAGCAACAGAGACACAAAAAGTGAGTGAACGGGTGGAAGAAGCATTTATTTTTGTGCTGTGTCAGCCTCGGGCCAGTATAGTGCTTGTGAACCGCAACATTTTAGTGAGGCAAGGAACATCTTTGAGTTGTGTTTACTTTTCCTGCTGCATTGCCTGAAGCCTGTTCCTCAGCTGGGCAGCTGGGCTCAGAGATGCTCACATTAGAAGTGGCGCTTATGGAATGAGATCACATGGAGCTGCTCTGATGGGATACTAGCATAATTAAAAAATGGACAAGCAAGACCTGTATCTCAAGACTTAGTTACTGCAGAGGTCAAACTTCTTCTGTTATGAGTTAAAAGAAAATATGAATTTTAGTGAGTCACACCACAATACAACATTAAAGCATCTATGCTATAGAGGCAGGCCTTACCGTGAGCTCTAGAGCTTCATTAAACAGGCCATTACGCTTGCTGTGGAGGAAGGCACTGGAGCTTCCTGTCTTGGATATTCGTATCCTGGCCAAGCGGGCTTTCTGTAAAGAAAAAAAAGACAGCAGGAAAACCAGATGTTAGTAAGTGACTCTACCACAACTGACCTCAGAATGATTGGGTATCATCCTGATATCCCACTGATTGGAGCATAAGCACTTTTGCATGCTTGATATTTTAGGGTGATCTTATAGATCAAATCAAACATGGACTACTAAAACATGCACTCTCATCTCCTGTGATGAATTCACTCTGATCTCCAGTGATACTTATGAATGATTTATGGTGACTACACGATTACACATTCCTTGGATTGAAAATCAGTTAGGGTGGCAGCCTGGAGCAGAGCAGGTAAATCCTGAATGAATTAAGAAGCTAAGTGTCATTTTGAATTTAAACCAGTGACTTCAACTTATTTGGGCTGTTTTTGTGCTGCTATGTTAGCAGTTTTGCATCCCAAAACAAATCAAGAAAGCGTCCATTTCCATAGTGTGCTACATCTTCAGTCCTCAGCCACTATGTTATGATCAGCATATGCATCTTTCATTATCCAATCCATACATCATATTTAGTTGAATGTCCAGTGTCTCTTTTGCTCTCTTCTTCTCATGTAGTCAAATATCTTGTGTTAGGCAGTCAGCTACAGACAAAAACAACAAGAAGAAGAGATAGAATACAAGGAAGAACTGGTATACTCCAGTGCCTGGAGGAAATTTTTGAACAGCTTTGACACAGTGGAGAAATTCTACTTCAACATAACGGATTTTGATATACTTTGTCTACTCAATGTGTGTTTGTAAACATGTCTTAGTGCAGATCAGTTTGGGTATTTGGTGGTATGAGAAAATCCAGGTCTCAATAAATCTCTCAGTTACCAGGACAACTGCTTTAACTGAATAGTGTAATCTGAGTCAGTTGCTTCTCTAGGGTCTGCTATTCTCACATAAAGGCCAGGAGTTGGGTTTAAAACTCAGTGTAGCTATGAAGTGCCTGCTTTTGGTTGCTTTCCATTCTGCATTTTAAAACAGAACGATGGAGTCATTGAAGAGAAATTGTTATGAGGATAATGTGAGCTGTGTAAGTGATGAACAGACGGCAAGCTTGTTTAGTAGGGGGGCTTATGCACTGCTGGGGGATTAATTGAGTATGTGGATGTATGTTTACTTATCGCTATGTGCTTATGCATGCACGCTACGTCTTCACGCAAATTTCCATACATATACATGCAAACCATACACTGTGGAACACCAGCAGGAATACCTGACTCAGTAAGAGAATGGTAATGAATGGTAATTTAAGCTCATCCCCTGACTTTTAGTTTCATTTAAAACACAGTAATGTTTTTTGACCTGCAGATAGCTCATGCTGTGTCTTGGTAATCTAAAATGAGGCAAGGGAAATACAGTACCATGCAAAAGTCTCAAACCAACCCCTATTTCTTTATATTTTGCTAGGAAAATAGGAGATAGGTTCAACAATTTATTGAAATATGTACAAATATTAATGGAAATAAAGTACATAAGGCAAAAACAGGGTTTGTACAAGTCTATATTTGTCTATAAAGTCAATATCTGGCATGACCACCTTTATTCTCCAACCCAGCCTTAACTCTCTTCTGCAAGTTTTCTTGTCATTTGATTAAGCTCTAGGCTTCTTGAAGGACATTCCAAAGCTCTTCTTTGGCTGCCTTTTGTTCTGTTCTCTGTCAAGATGATCTCACACTGCTTCAATAATGCTGACATCCAGGCTCTGGGGAGGCCAATCCATGACTGACAGTATTCCATTTTGTTTTCTTCTAACCAAGTAGGCTTTTACTCCATTTGCAGTGTGTTTGAGATCATTGCCATGCTTGAAAAATGAAGCTGTTGCCAATCAGATGCTTTTCAGATGACAGTGCATGGTGACAGTAGCTTTCTGTGTTCATAATTCCATCAGTTTTGAAAAGATCACCAACAACAATGGCTGAAATGCAGCCCCAAACCATGACATAACCTCCACTGTATTTTACAGATGGCTGTAGACACCCATTGTTGTACCTCTGTCCTGACCTCCTCTATACATATTGACAAAGATTTTAACCAAAGTCACAGATTTGGATTCATCGCTCATAAGACCTGTTGCTCCTCATTTTCAGTCCAGTTCTTGTGTAATCTGGCATACCTAAGCCATTTCTCCCTATTTCCCATCCTTAAAAATTGCTTCTTGATAGCCACTCTTCCACTGTCAGCCCTGTGCATCAATCTTCTGGTATGACTGCTAATCTAAGTTAATAATTTTATAAGGCTAAGTGATCATTAGTTACCTGTCAGTCTATTATTGTGCTTCTCAATGCTAGAAAATGCAAGGAAACTTAAAATCTCTTACCATGCTGTTAACTACTCCCCTCAGAGAGCAGCACAAACTGGCTCTAACAAGGACAGAAAAAGGAGAGGGAGGCCCAGTTTTATGCACAACTGTGCAAATGAAAATGCCATCAGTCAAGAATGGTGGAGGCAGCGTGATGGTCTGGGTGTACTTTGGAGGTGGTATAATAGATTTTTACAGAGTGGAGGGACCTTGAGGAAGGAAAGCTATCACAAGAATTTGCAATGCTCTGCCATACCCTGTGGACAGCACTTGATTGAGGCCAATTTCATCCTACAACAGGATAAGGACCCAAAGCACACCTCCAAATTTGTCAGCAATATTTGAATATTTAAAGCAGTCAGCCAGAATTTTGACTGTAATGGAGTGCCCAGCACAGTCTCTGGATCTGAACCCTATTGAGCAGTTGTGGGAGCAGCTTGACCATATGGTATGGAGAAAGACTCCATAAAGCTAATCCGTCTTGTGGGAGATGCTCCACGAATACATGGGGTGCAATCACATCAGATTACCTTGAAAAATCAACAGCTAGAATGCCTAAGGTCTGCCAGGCTTTAATTGCTGCAAAATGTGTTTTTCTTGTATGAAGGCAAAGTCTGAAGAACATATTTATCATTTCCATTAAAATCGTTATTTCTAATGCTGAAAATGTCAGTATTTCCTGTTCATTTGCTACATTTCCTATTCAGACTAATTTCATGTGTGTTTTCATGGAAAACAAGAGAGATACCAAGTGATCCCAACGTTTTGAGTGGTTGGATACAAACATTTTCCCCTTCACTTAACAGAGAAGATTTGAGTTTGTACAACTTTAATATCTAATAGACATCTTTCAAATAGAGGAGAGAACAAAAAGCAGAGGGAACAAAAGGAGGACAGACCAGCCTACTACAACAGAATCGAGGAGGAATAACATTTGTATGGCTTATGATTAAAGGCTATATTAGTTGGTGAGTGACTATTTTTTGCTTTGTTTTACTTGCAACAGCTAATAACTGTATGAACACTACAAGAATTCATTTTTACACAGCACTAAAACTGAATTTAGTTTCGCCTAAGCTAACTCAGTGACTGTAAATTTGGTAGACTTTTAGCTAACTAGTGTGTTAATAGTATTTTTTTGTTTACAGCTGAAGCCAAAGATGAGCCAAAGTAGCTCTGAATTTCTTTAGCATTAGCTGTAACAATACAAAGATAAGAAAAGAAGTTTTTAAATGTTAGCACTATGTTGATGAAGGTTTAATCAGCAGTAGCTGCATGCGCTTGATATTCATCAGTAAACTCAACAAATGTCAGTTCCTATATGTTTTGGCTTTAAATTTCAAAGCCAATTTTCTACATTAACAAATTGTTTTGTTTTTTATTTGTGCATTATTTTTGTAAAGAGAAATAAACAATATAGAAAGATTACCACTGTTAACCTGGAGGCAACATTCATGGCAAAACTGGATCAGGACAACCTGACAATAATGTCCATGGTGTCCTCAAGTGGAGGGGCTGAAGAAGATTGAGCACATAAGAAACATGCTGCTAGAGGTATGAATAAATTAAACAATTCATTTAAAAAAAAATCTGCTATTTTTCTGGAGGTGATAATGAGTTAGTTGATCATGATTTATACTTCATCTTAGGCTATGGGAATTTTTTATTATAGACTTATAAACCTGAAATTTTATAATGTGTAACTGACACTGGAAATAGTCTACCTAATTACTCAAGTCGTAATGGCTTTTTCCAAACTAACTAACAAAATGATCAATTTATTTCTTGATTATAATTAAACATATGAAAGATTAGTAATCGAAAGACTAGCACCAGGCATCGTAACCCTAATCCTTCAGTCTTTTTTCCTAGTAATCTCATTAATAAAATTACCTTGTAGAGAATCAGTTTAATGTTTTATATTCTTATTCACAGGATGAGTCTGTGGAAAGAAGGAAAAAGGTTTTGATTTGTGGCTTAGCGTTGTATCTTAGAGAAAAGGAGGAGGATCTCTTTAAAACCACATGGTAGGTAAATTAAACACTTACATTCATACATAATGTACTTTTCGTTCTTCTTGCTTTTAAATACAATGACTCAGCTACCTTGTGGTCCCACCAGAAGAGCTGGAAGTAGTGGCCGGGGAGAGGGAGGTCTGGGAGTCTCTGCTTAGGAGTAGAAGCAGTAGAAGATTGATAGATGAATGGATGTATGGACTTAATACACTGACACAGATCGTGGCCTACTCATGCCAGGCTGCTGAAGATATTACCAATTGTGCCATTAAGACTGTTGTAACTAGAGGTGGCACAATGTCTAATCCAGCCAGCACAAGCATCATAATTGAAGAATCAGAAGTCCTAAAAGACCTGGGCATCCCCTGCTTCTATGCCTTGCAAATGGGCCTAATATATGGACTCAACCTCAGCAAACCAAAACAACTGAAAAGCTCTTCTGAGGTGTTTCAAAAGATATTCCTGAAGCTGGGTGGTCTAAAAGCCAGTCCAAAAGTAATTTCATTAAAAAATAAACTGATGTTCTAAATAAATCTGACAAATTACGGTGTCCTCGGACTCGACTGGAAATGTTGCACTGTTATTTTTGTAAAGTTTTGCTGTACAATTTACAGCAGCTGTACTGTTGACAGGTGACAGTATCCAACTGTCACCTGTCACCTGAATTTTCCCTCCCTGGGATTATTAAAGTATTCTGATTCTGACATCTAGCTAAAACTGGCTAGAATGATGATGTGTTTTTGTCCAAGGCCAACAACTTCGCACATGGTACAGTTTTTTCTATTGTAGTCTTGAACATTCATCAGCTGTGGCAACCCCTTGGGGGAAAATACAAGGGAGCAGCTGAAGATGCATATTCTTGAACATTCAGAGAGCCAAGCACTAGATTCAGTTTAGTGGACCAGTCCTCCAAAAGCCATGCTAATAATGCTGTTTTTGTTTCCCTCTTTCAAGGGCGACTTCTCGGTAAATGACTAGTTTTGGTAAAAACTCTTAGGTATGGCTGTATTTATTTAATTTGTTTGTGTCTATTTTGTGCACATATGACAGTACAACAATCGATCACAGTTACAAAATATTTGGACCACAGTGAACATGGCTTTGCAATAATCAGTGATCATAAAACTGGCATATACTATGACTGAAGTGACCTAGTTACTTATAAAGAATTTATACTTTGCATTAGCATGTCTGAGAAGAAATGGAGGCAAAATGAAGAAGTAAGAACTTAAATTTAAATAATTTCACCACTTAATATCACCAAAACCTTTTCATTAATTTTTTTTCACCTTAATTAAGCTTCTAGGGGACAAAGTAATTCAAGTTGGTTGTAGTAGAGTAATTTAGTTTGTCCAATGATAACAATGATCATGGGAGCTGGAATTACTAAAAAGATCCACACAAATTGTTACCTTAATTTTTTTAAGTTGACCGTGTGTATTATTTTTTAGATTGTGGGAACAAACAATATATTTTTGCAACTGGATGCTAGTAAGAAAGTGCCTAAAGCTACAATTTAAAATCGGTCCTTTGCAAAGTTGTCCGTTATGTGTAGACAATGCTGGTTCCTCCCTAGTGTTTGGTGTCTTTTTTATGCTTGAACGGTTCGTAGGTCTGTGTTAAATGGCTTAACAAACAAAAAAATACTCTGAAAATGGTTGGGTACAAGGACTGGACTTGAAATGAGTGAAAAGGCAGGCAATGTTCAAAGAGAAACTTTGAAAGTCCTTCAGAAAGCCTAGAAAACTATTGCTCAAGACCACTTAAAAATTGTAAGTGTCTGGCTCCTTGGAAGCAAAATATAAAAAAAATGAGGAGTGGCTCAAGACTTTTTGGCAGTACTGTATACACGAGTGCACGTGAATACACATATGCAAAGTAAGCTTCGGCATATATGGCATAGCTACTTTTAAATAGTTTAATTTCTCCTTTTCTCCCGTTTTATCATCATTCTCTCTGTCATCCTTCCTCCAGCTCTCTTTGATAAGTTTTCTTTCCTCACTCTCTTTGTACCTTCATACTCTGTATATTTGTGCTGGCACAGCACTCCCAAAGGCCTTTGGGATAACCCTTCTTTATGTTCAGGTATTGTACTTTGCCAGTGGTATCATTTCTCAAGGGTCACCATGCAAGCAGAGTGCCTGATATTGTGGCAATGGATGCCAGGCAGCACAGAGCTAATAGAGGGGATATTAAGAGGTTGTCCCGCTAGATTGAATCTTCTTTTGCAGGCCCCTGATAAACTCCCAGAACCTCTGGGACCTGGGCACTTGTGTCTAGAACCATCTGTGCCCTCGGGTAGTCAGGGCACGACAGATTAAGCCTAAATTGGCTTTGAAGTGCCACTGACAACACAGAGTGTACGAAAGCCATGGACAGAGTCTCATCATTAACATCAGCATATTGTGACGTGGATTATTAAATAGCCAAAAGTACTGGCTGGACATAACTTTGCACTGAACCATTCGCACAGACACCATAAATAAGCATGTTTAGTCATATGAACACACAACGAAAACTAAAGAGATAAGTTCAGGTACAGAAAATTGTATTTAGAGATGAATCTGTATTTAAAATATTTTCCCTCACATTGAAAATACTTCGAATCACACTTTCACAGAAAAAAAATCTACTTTCGATGCTAAATGTGTCTGTGGTTGCTCTCAAATCAAATGTTAGGGCCCTGATTTCCATTTTAAAAGATATTATTCCAGTGGCAAACAAATACGGGTCTAATCAATACATGCAGTCTGTCCTGTAAAGAGATTACTTCATTTCTAGAAACCTGCTGAAAGCATATATTGAAGGCAAAAAGTAAATCAGGGTTCAGATGTATTGGTGATAGTTTTTTATGTAATAAATGGAAGAAAATCATGATTTAAGAAATATCCATGAATACAGCCTGTAGGCAGGGTTAGATGTCCAACTCCATAACCCACTAGGGACGGCTGTGGTGTAGGAGATAGAGTGGGTCATCTTCTAATGAGAAGGCTGGTGGCTCAATGCCCAGGTCTTTCAATTTATATCCTGATAAAGTATTCTGATTCTGAAGCATCACTGAGCAAAAGTGTAAAACTCCAAATTGCTCCTGATGCATTCATAAGAATGTTAGTGTACACATGATAGTTAAAACACTTAAAGGCACAGAATAAAGCTTTGTGTGATGGGTGAATGAGGCTTGAAGTAAAAAGCGCTTTGAGTACTCAGAGTAGAAAAACGTTACAGAATTACCAATACATCCACCAAGATCCAACCCTGCCCATTCCCAAGACATCAATGTAGGGAAGGTTCTATTCAACTCCACCCATTTCCAATACATTTTTAGGCCACACAATTTTTGAAATGTCAGATATGTTTGTTTACTTCATTGTTGCCTGGAGGGCAATGTCAGTGTCTGTATTCGATTGGCATCAGCTGATACGCTGTGCACCAGTTGAGGAACGGCCAGCTTCATGATGTAGCATGCAAACTATGGAGGGACAGTTTGTTGGAAGCAATGTTACTGAAGAGTAAGGACCGCATCTAAACAGACCCAGGTCCATGAACACGGTTTTTAATGTGCACCAACTGACCAGGTAATGAGTACCTAGCCTGCAAAATGACCCTAGCAAGCAAATCCTCCCAGGTGCATGTTTGTTCGATACCATGTTTAGGAATCTATGGTGCAGGAAAACTAAGGTTCTTATTCAAAGACTGTATCGTTACTCTTATATTGTCTAACCAGCTGCTGTGTGATTTTTAGTCAGTGTAACCATCTCCGTATGACAAACCTTACTACTTTATGCGAATTTGGTTTAAAATGAAACCATTGAATTGGACCGTATGGAAACAAGTTATCCATCTCCCCAGACAGAAAACTTGCAGTACTCAGATGGATTAATGCAAAGATAGTGGGTGCCGTCATAAAACCAAAAAATATAAGCTTTAAACTTCTCATATGATTTACAGAGCAGAAACCTTTGCTGTAGTAGACAAAATGCAATTTAATTCCACTTTAACTTGAAATCTATCAACCTAGGGAAAACAGTAGCTCTCAAAAATTCAACATATTTTAACACTTACCAGAATACTGATGCTCAATACTGCTGACTGAAACAGTCCAGATGTTTCCATACACCCAGAGGCCACTAAACTCCTCCAAATTCTCTTTTTACTCTTTGTTTTTCTTCCTTCTGCCACAGAGCCACAATTTAGGATCAATCACACTTTAAAGAGTATAGCTGTTGGATGCAAGCCAATAAAAAAAGCTTCATTTCACACAATTTGTTGCCAGCTGACAGATCTAACCTGGCATATCCTCAAATGATTAAAAAATGCTGCATATCCACTCAGCTCCCATGCCATGCTCCATTGAGCAGTGCCAAGAAGTTTTGTTAGAAGTTCATCTTTTAGTTGAATATAAAGTTAAAAAATTCATGGCACCTAGTGAGTTCCAGCCTTGCTAGACTGCCTGTATAGGAATTGGCTGAGTGAAAAGTAGAGCAATTGAGCTATGAGACTAGATTAGGTTCTGCCTCAGGCCAGCCTCGGAACCATACAAGTGAAAAAGGAGACCATCTGATGAGGAAACACACACACACACACACACACACACACAGAGTATGGAAGAGTCTTATTCTGTTTTGCAGCTGCCACTCATCTTAAGAGTTGCTTTTATACGTGCTGACATTTCTGCCACAAGGAAATAAGTCCTTTGCTTCCTCTGAAGTATGCTGCTGTATGATAACATGTACACAAAGGGGAAAAGGGATGGGGACGAATACAGCACGAGAGCCAGAGAGCAAAAGGAAGAGAAATTTAGGAAAAAAGAAAAAAAACTTTTTAAAAAATCCTTTTGGGAGTTGCTAGAGACAGGACATTCCAGACAATAGGCAGATTGCTTCTGAGGAAATCAGGTCCTTTGATACCGCTGTCCCCTAGACATCTATATAAAGACAGTTTAACCCCAGACTAACACTACTCAAAGGCAAAGTACCTTTGCTAAGCCTGGATTACCTCCTCTTTATGAAGAAAGGTACAGCTCCACTCTGTGCCATGATGTTCATGTATTTTTTGTTTGTTTGTTTTTTGCTTTGTTTTTTTTTTTTAAATTAAGAACATGATTAACAGCGGAACTCTTGACCCTCTTGGTGAAATCTGACTTGGTCTGTCTTCTTGCAACGTGCAGACGACTTTATTGATTGTCTGGAAGGGCAAAACACTCTCAGCCACAAGTCATCTTTTGACTTCAACCTTCTGAGAGAGTGCTAAAAACAATAGTGAGAAGATTTAGAGTACAGGGAGTGGGAGCGAGCAGGAGGGAGCGAGTAGGACGTTTTGTTTTGTTTCTGCCAGGTCAGCCTGAAGCCAATTTAATACTCATAAACGACAACACAGTAAATTTACTATTCACTAAGTTGGAAGGCAACTGGTTTAGCTAAAAATGTTTTCCAGTCAACATGAAAAAAAATAAAACAAAAATACCCCCCAAAGAAACAAAAAACAAACACACTGCATATGAAAAGTCACAGAAATAGGAATAATACTACAGAAAAGAATGTATCAGAAATAATCACTTGTTCACATAACTAGTTCTTCTCTAGTACTTCTCTCTTTACTCGCTTTCCACAAATTTAGTTTTTAGTATTATGACTGTTGAAACAACTTGTCGCATATAAGTGGAAACAGTTCTTTGCATTTAGTATACTTAAAAGCTAAACTATTTTTATATCGCCCTCCTTTTTCCCCCCATTCTGAATCACTTCCCCTTTGTGTTTCGCCATTTAAATCTTTACCTCTTTCAGGCATGCTGCATCTGAATGTGTAATTCATTCTACCTGAGGATATTATTACCTTTATGCACACAATAACAGAGAAGCACTTAAGGAACCACTGCAGACTGGACTCTTTGTTTTTGATTCCTTTATGGGCTCATATTTAAAGACAGGAGAGGACTGAAAGCCCACCATAGACCATTAACAAGGATATTGGAGAGTAGAGGGAGGCAGAGTAGAGAAGCTATTGTCTGTGTCTCAGCTGTGTGCTCCTTCTTGCCACATGGAGCAACTAGTGGCATCCTCATGTGTCTTTGCTTTGTGCAGTAAGATAGATCAGGGGCTGTCTCTCTGCCACCACCCAGATGGATGGCTAATTGTAATGGGAGCCCAGAAGAGCTAACAATTAGACTTGAATGAAGATGGATGTTTACGGGAGGTATGAAAGGAGCTGGAAAGCAACAAAGGTGGGAAAAAGGTGACGAAAGACAAACAGTAAAGGCTGAAAAATGTACAGCGACTAATGTTGCTCTTTCTCTTCTCAATAATTCCTCCTCCTTTCCGTTACCCCATCTGCTCTCTCCTCGTCATTTAAGTACTGTAAAGCTAATCTCAAATGCCTATCCTATTTTACTCTCAGTTAAACGTAGCCTTATTCTAAGAAATTGTCTGAGGAAGAATGGATTTTCAGTGAAACATAACCATTCGCTGGCAATAAATGCTGAGCAAATGACATTTTGCTATAGGAAATGACCGGTAACGCTTGCTTAATGGTTAGTTAAATGACAAAAAGTTCATATGTCATTTAGGTTATTGACCATTAAAGAACATGACATGTTGTGCAGATGGTAGTAATGGGCCAATAAAGGATATGGCATGCCTAGGTAATTAATGGCTCTGGTTGGGCATTAGAAATCACAGTTGTGATTAGCAGTAAAAGTGTGATCTACACAATGATAATTATTCATCATGCACTGAAAATAACAGCTTTACTAAGTGATGCATGGTTTTATGCCAGTCTAAAGTGGGAAAAAAGAAAAACAACAACCACAGTGAATTAATTTCAGAATAGGTGAAACACATGCCAGTAGAGGTTCTTAAAAAAGGTCATTAAATCTCTGTTGATTTGCTACAACTGCCATAATCAGGAGGCCGGCAATGGAAACATGGGTTTGTCATCTTTTACTATTTTCTTTTCAGTACTAAACTTAAACTGGAACTTTATTATACCTTTCCTTATGTTCTGTTTCATCTATATATTTACCGTTATAGTGGCAGATGCTCATATTACACACAAAGGCCAAAGTTTTAAATAATGAGGTGAGGGCATATACAAGTAGTGAGCCAAAAGCTCAAGCCCTTGCACTACTCTAAATTCTCAGTTTCTGACAGTTTTTTCAACTTGTGAATCTGTATGATGTCATGGAGAAACCTTCTGTTTGTGAGAGGCAGCCAATCAGAGGCTCATTTACAACAGAGGAGGAACTGAGATTTGAACCAAGACCCAGTATAAGTTAAATAAAGGTGAATTTGACATTTGAATCATGGAGTTTGTAGCAAAACTACCCTAGTAGAGTCCAAGAACAAAAATATAGAGCTAGAAATAGCATAATATATCCAAAATAAAGTATAGCTGAGTACTGGGCAACCAAAACTCAAAACTTATGGGTATTAAAAGAACGGAGAATCAAAAAATTTATTTGTCTAGGCCTTGAAATATCTGTAGTACATTTTCTGAGTTGTTGTAAAGATATGCAACTAAACCACAAATATCATCCTCATAGGGCTCAGTGAAAAACTTAGAGCTTAACAGAAATTCACTAGGATTTATACCCTTAGAGGGGAGTATGAATGTTTTATATGAAATTTCAGTGCAATCCATCTGATGTTTAAAATACTTCAATTGGGTCCAAAGTGAGAAACATTGCCTTCTATAGAACATATAACAAGGCAGACAGGAACGAATGCTTTGCTTAATGACCATTTGGAAATGTGATATCAGATCATTTCAAAAACATCTCCCACTAAAGCTTGCACAATATGTAATTCAAGACATACTCCACTGGTTTTAGGAACAAAAAGCTTAAATGCTAAGCAACACTTAATCCCGCCGGCTAATTAAAGATGGAGACAGTGCAGATTGCATCTCCTAAATGCTCAAAAATTTCACATTTGCAAATCTATCATCATCATCTTTGGCACTTATACCTCAATTTTACCACAGTAATAACTCTCTCGAGGACTAAAGTATCCAGGTGCAATATTATTATGAAGGCACAGATAAGACTTTTTAGTCACGGTGTTATGAAAAAGAGAAAAGCCATCTATGGGATATACGGGTGCTTGAGCAAATCGCTGACCCCACAGCAGGCAAGCCAAAGAGATATTCAAGTGCCCTAGGGAGTCATTCAGTACTAGTTAATGAGAATGACACTGTAATGCTATACTGGTTTGTTGGTGGGTACTTGCAGAGTTGTGTGGGTGTCTTGTACTGAGTGCGGCAGCTCATAGAACACACGGGAAGGTGAAACAGCTCAAAGTCAGGCCTTAACTGTGAAGGAAGTATGGCCGATACACCAAACATACACATAGATGCATGCAGATGTGGACAGATGCGGACAGGATTTCTCACTCAAACAGATGCACATGCACGCACAAATAGGCATACACCTTCTTTCCAGCCAGCATCTCATCTGGGTGAAAGCTATTTCAGGAAAGAACACAGCATTAGGACACACTGCCTCCAGGTCTACCCTTTGTCTATGTTCCCTCTTCTTCCCCTGCTTACTCCTTCCCTCTGGCCTTCCTCCTCACTGCTCCTGTCCTCTTTCTCTCTTTCCTCATCCATACATCTCATCTAATCATTTTAACCTGTCTCTTGTCCAATTTTCCAACCTTTCAACCATCTTTCTGCCTTCGCTTTATCTCTATTCATCCTTGCACATTTGGTCATGTTAGGACAGAGGCTTGCTCAGCAGGCAAGGTCACAGTTAGCTAAGACTGTGGGCAGCCCACAGTTGCAGAACTTTTAACAGATTTAAGCTACAACCAGAGAACATGTGCCGAGATAGATGGCATTAATCACAGAGAGGGTGAGAAGAAAGGGGGGCAAGGAGGGGTTTGTGGTAATGGATCGAGGCAGAAGAACAAACATGAGTGAAAAAGGTCTAACAAATAAGCCAAGGGAGGTGAAAAAGCCTTAGTAGAAGAGGTGTGAATGCCAGTGATGAGACAGAGGAATGGACTCTGAAAATATGTGTCAGTATGTGTATGTCTGCCAGCTCCAAATAAACCCAAGATCTATCTCAGGAGAACAGAAATGGTCAGATTTGCCTGCAAACTATGATTACCAGCCCAGTTTTGTTTGTGAGCCAACTGATGCTGCTACTCAGTTTGACTCACGGGCATGATTTTTTAAAAGGTCTAAAGGCTGGGTTATTCACCCAAAGGAAGACAGGATCTTTAATAGTTACCATTTAAGTTTTCATAATCCCATTATAAATTCGTGCCTGTGTGTGTTTTCATAGCTGTACTTACAAGGGTAAAACCTCACAAGCGCACATGAAAAAAGAAAATTATGTAAAGAGGGGAAATTGCTGATATTCGCCTTTTTGACGAGCTGTCTTAGGATTTAGGATTGGGTTTTTGGATGAGATTGGACTAATGATAATATTTGGCTTGTGGATTTAAAGTATTGCTTTGGCTTGGGGAATGTTATTTTACATAATAATGCAATCTTATCCTAGGATAACAGTAAAATTAGTTCAGTGTAGGCCATGGATTTCTAGGGGCAAGTGAAAAAAATCTCATTACTGTGGCTTGAAATGCTCTGAAAATTTTACTATTACCCTTGAACCATAATACTGATCATTCAAACAGACTGCATGTGTGTTTTGATCAGATCTGATAGTGGTAACTGTAAGATGTTAATTATAATGATCATTTACAAAAGTTTTATACTGCAAACTCTAGCCCATGGGTTTATTTATGTTAATAAATCTTATACTAATGCAGAAGCTTGGAGTAAGAGGTGGTGTTTGGTGTTATATTTTATTTCTGGGAATGATGTCCTGATAAATGTGGGTATGCTCATAATGATGAATCCTGCAGGTACATAACACTACAGTTTTTTTTTTTTTTTTTTTTTTAAACATGGTGGCCTCAAAATAGTTTTTTTT
>VUQH01031293.1:0-28900 GCA_015106775.1 Etroplus canarensis
ATACTGAAGGACCTAAATGGTCTTGGAAAATAGAGACAGCTCTGGCCCTTCTTGTAGATGGCTTCTGTGTCGTTAATGAAGTCCAGTTTATTGTCATTGTGAACACCGAGGTATTTGTAGTCCTCCACTATCTCCACACAGACCCCATGAATGGAAACAGCAATCACCGTCCTTCTCATGTCCACAACCAGTTCTTCAGTTTTTGTCACGTTAAGCTGCAGATCACACCACATGACAAAGTTGCCCACTACAGTCCTGTACTCATGACAAGGTGAAAAGCACTGAATACATTTGCAAGCATCATATTTCATGCATTATTTTTATTACAAGGACGTAAGTAATATTGTTTTAATAGTGTACTGATCACGAGGCAATGCACAACTTTCTGACTGGGGGCTGAACCCCCCCCCAAACGGTCTGAGCCTAGAATCGCCCCTGCCATGTAGTACTACATCTAAATGACCAAACTAAAACGCACTATATTTGGCGGCAGCGCTCACGCCTACATTTACCAGACGCCCATGAGCCTCCACTTCAAGAGGATTTGGTGAGCGACGTCGCCGTCAGCCAATCAGAGGGGAGGCAGGAGACACATGCAGGTCGGTCTGAGCTGAGGTTAGATTGTGCAGAGTATTATCTCGCCTGTCCTCTTGCCGTTACAATATTCACCCGGAGAACAGGTGCGCGGAGCGATGTGCAATGCGGTGAGCGCTTAGGCATTTAAACGATAAGGAAAAAAATAATGGAGACTCCTCATATCGACCGGTTTACTGCAGCTCAGCTGGGGACGAATCATATCAAGGAGTCCAAACAGGTACCATGAGAGGCTTTAGTGGACGGACAGCACCACAGTGGATTTTGGACTACTCTGCACTGAGATGGACTGTAACTTAGGTGTCTTTTTTACGAGGCGTTATGCGTTTGCGGAGTGAATTTACCCGGTGTGTTTTTAACCACTAATTAACCCCACATTTGGCCATGACCATGTTCAACACGTTGCCTGAGAGCGAGGCTGGAGCAGGTCACTGGTTCACCACAGCAGTGATTTAGGTAAGCAAAGCGCGTCCTGGTTTTCTGTTGCGTGCGCACCTTGCATAGGAGAATGAATGTTGCCGGTCCTGTCGCTTACACATAGAGAATAATGTGTTATGTTTAATCCGTGCTGCCGTTACAGTGTTTATCATCTCATTCCCTTCACTTCTCACATTTAATAGACCAATCTGCCAAGCCAGGGCCTGATGTACATGAATTAAAGATTGGCAGACTGAGCGTAATTCACACTTCGTCCACAGTAAAAAAAGAAAAAAAAAAGTATAGGTGGAGCTTTTGTGTTGTTTTGCCTTTAAAAATTAGCTGGAGTCAACGGGCCTAATGGGCATTCTGAGATCAGCTCTGCTCCTGGGAGGTCAGGGTTATTTATTTTATTTTTCACTGCCAGTGTGACCAGAACTTTGGTGCAGGTCTCACATTCCAGTATGTACCAATATGCCAAACCTAATTGTTAACTGTAATAGAGTCAAAACCTTTATACTGCCAGGTTTTAACCCTTAATAACAAAGGGACTGTCTAGTGCTCAAGCAGTATTGATGTTCTATAATGCAGCTTTACTTTATGCCTGTGGCTATTTAGATGCAGGAGTGTGATGGGAAAATATCACAGTCAAATGTCAGTCTAAGCTAGACTGCTCTCTCCTATGAGCTTCTTCTAGCTTTAAAATACCCAGAAGGTTAAGCCCCAGTGAGTCCTTTAATGGTCAGCAGCTGATGGTCATGGTTTGTACTGTAAATTTGAAAGAGGAAAATGAAACATGAAAACCCTATGTAAATTATTTTCTCTTATGTTTCTTTTTTTTAAAATCTCATATTACTGTCATGGTTCTGTTGTCGGGTGCTGATGTCTGCCGTGTCCAATTATATTACTGTGGAACACAGTTTGGCAGCACAAGTGTATAGCCTTTCATTTTGCATACAGTAGAAGCACTCCTGTTGAATGAATGAAGAATACATAATTTAACTCGTAGCACTGCACCAGACATTTCACAACAAAGAGTGCTGCTAACAACACAATTAACTGTCACTTGAGAAAGCAGTTAATAATGGCTGGTGGTTTACACTCACATTGAAAAGACTGGGGAAAGGTGTCATGGTGAGAATGTAGACATGTATTTTTAGAGCTCTGTACAGCAGACAGGGAATATTCATCTGTCCAGATGGTGGGCATAATTGAGTCAGAGTTTTTCGGACCAGCAAACTGCTGGTAGTGTGGTTGGTGCAGTCATACCCAAATGTGTTTGTCACAGATGCAGCAAAGCAGATGGTTAGAGATGCAAACAGACATCATAAGGCAGAATCATCATTGATCCATCTACAGTGTGAGTGGAGGTGATATGCTAGATGCAGACTTGTGCTTCAGTTTTACTGACACAATTTTGTTTATTACACTCATTAAATGTAGATTGCATCCATCTACTTCACTTACAAGTGAGTGAGTGGTGTGCGAATTCTATCTGAAATCATCTACTGCCCGGTGATTTTAGTCTTGATGCAAGTGGACAGAGGCTGCCTTGTTTTTGAATGTGATAAGACTTAGCCCAGGGTAGCCATGTCAGCCTCTGTGATGGACATTTAGACAGGGGGCAGAGAGGAGAATGCATGTGTGTGTGTGTGTGTGTGTGTGTGTGTGTGTGTGGAGTGCAGCATCATTACCATGCTGCATGTGAAAGATAAGGAAATCTGTCAGATTCCCTGCAGCAGATTCTGCAGGCGTTTTCTGCTAGTTATGACACTAAGGTAAGTTATATCTAAATGCATTTGTAATTAAATGCAAACTCGTGCACAACCTGTGTTTAATATATTTTATATCTTGAGCCATATTCACTTGGCTTTAATACATGGTGAGTACTGTATCATCTTAGGTTGGAGCAAGCAAAACACCATAACACCCTTTTTCACTATGCTGAGTGAAATAAAAGAATAGTGAAAATGCCTGGCTGTTTGTGTATTTGGTTTGTGTATTTGACTGGCTGAAAACATTTTTCATGGCTCCATTAACATTCTGATTATACTTTCATAAGTCTTTCAGTCAACAAAAACCTATAATTTCAGTCAAGTATCGTGTTTGACAGAAAATTACGTTGTTTTTCATCAGAAATATTGTGAGGCACGCATTCCATGCCAATGAGATATTTAACCTCTGCAAATTGCCTCTGGTATTTAAGCTTCCCAGATGGTCTTAGCAGCACTGCTGATGAAGTGGGTGAAGTCTGTAAAGGGGAAATGAACATTCATTCACCCTCTTGAATGGTAGAATGTGAAGGCTCTGTGGTCAGTCCAGTGTGGGAAGTTGGGTGTGACCTTCATTTCTCACTTAAAAAATAAAATAAAACTAACAAAGACAAGAAACAGAAAATGAGCTATGAGAATGCAGAAAAAGTACTTATTTATAATACTTGTGTGTCTCTTCTGGTGTCCCTCCATATCAGCAGGAATGTTAACAGCAATACCACTTACAGCTGGTTGTGGAATATCTAGAAGGGAAGAAATCTCACAGACTGACTTGTTGCGTTGGTAGTATTCCATTACAGTACCATGCTCGAATTCAGTGAGCTTATTACAATGATTAATTCTTTTACAAGTATTTGCAAAAGGCAGACTGCATAGCTAGGTTCTTGGTTTAATACACCTGTGGCAATGGGAATGAAGGAAACACCTGAATTTAGTGATGTCCATATAGAACAGATGGACCATTTTTAAAAAACTCTTAACATAAATAGGTTATCTTGATATGGTATTCAGGCCATTTTACAGTTTAAATGCCAACTCGGCAATCATCTCTGGAGGGCACCGTCTCTAAATGCTCTCAAACCTAGAAAATGAGTTCCTTCTTTATTAATAATCAAGTGTCCCCATAGTGTAGTGGTTTACGCTTTTGCCTTAAAACAGTTTTCTCTTCCTTCTCTAGGATGATGCCCCCTGGTCAAACCATCTTGGTCTCGTCCCTGTTTCCTCACCCTGTCTCCAGAGTTCACACGCTTCACTGGCAGCCTGAGCGCTCCTGAGAGCTCGCTATCAACCTGCCTGGCTGTCATCCCGGAGAGCTGATGCGACGGTTTGCTTACTGCAAGGTGGTGTTCACCACCTCTTTAGTCTGGTTGCTGGTGGATGTGTTCTTGCTTTTGTACTTTAGCGAGTGCAACAAATGTGATGATAGAAAGGACCGCTCACTGCTCCCTGCGCTTCGAGGTAAGTTGATGTTGCAGAATTTATTTGTTATTTTGCATCACACATACATGAGAATATAAGTTGCAGACTTAATACCTTCTATAATTTTACTTTTATGTAAAATATTCATCATGTGTGACAAATCTTATTAACAAAATGAAATTCACTGAGGGGAAAGCTTTGCCTCAGAGACCAGAAAAACACATAAAACATCTGAAGAAGATAGGTAATGTAAAAAGGGTAAGAACTGTAGTTCATAATCTAAAAAAATCTAATTAATTTCATAGCATTAGAGATTTTTGATGTAGTATAGCCTTTTTGCTAAATGGATTGCCAAATGGGAATTATGAAGGTATGGTTTTGTTCCCATTAAACAATATCTGTGTGTGAGTGTGTGTGTATAGGTGTTTTCCTGAAATCAGTGTAACACTGTTCCTCTAGCCGAGTTCACTTCCTCATTTGTCCTCAGGTAAGCAGGTTTCTAAGAGGCTTACTAATCTGCTTTTAAGGTTAGAATGATGCTGAACTGCAAGTTACTCATTACCATATGGATGTCTCATGTTACATTGGAGTTATTTTGCACATGAGATCTGATGATTTGCTGTGCATATGAAAGCTGTCTTTAGGATTATTGTCAGATACTGCATTTTGCAATGATTCTACAGTTTTTTTTTTAAAGTTTTACCCTGTTTAATTTAAGGTCATAATTCAACTCTCAAATGAAAATATCATTTTTTAATTTTACACAAATTCCTAGGTTTATTTTCTGGTTAAAATGAGTTGTTCTTTTTTGGATACCTATTAGTAAAAAATCATACAGGAAAAAGATGCTTTTCCAGTATTGGCAATACTGTAAACATATAGAAACCTTTCATGTCTACGTTCTTAGCCGGAAAAGGGTGGAGTTGGGGAGGTCAGGTATCTTGGGTTCTTATTCATGAGTGAGGTGTCATTGGAGTGGGAGACTGACAAATCAGTTGGCGTGGTGTTGTTGGCGATGTAGCTGTAGTATCATTGTCAAATTAGTTTTCTGAAAAGGGTGGGTGGGCTGTCCTTTAGCGGTAGAGTGAGGAGCACAGTGATCAGGGAGGGTCTCAGAGTAGAGCTGCTACTCCTCCACATCGAAAGGGGCCAGCTGAGGTGATTAGGACAGCTCACTAAGATGTCTCCCGGATGCCTCCTAGGTGAGGTGTTTGGGGCATGTGCTGCCGGGAGGAGGCCCTGGGGCAGATCCAGGACACCTTGGAGGGATTATATCTCTGCCTTGGGAACACCATGGTGTACACATGGAAGAGCTGGAGGAAGTGGCCAGTTAGAGGGAGGTCTGGGTGTTTCTGCTCAGGCTGCTGCCCTCATGACCCAAACACGATTAAGCAGCAGGAAATTGGTGGATGGATGGATGTAGATGAAGCTCAGCATTTTCTGTGTACTTACACATTTGCAGATGGTGCATTTAAATTTGCTTTGAATCTGTGTGTAAGCAAAGCCTCTTATCTCTCATATACCACAACAGTATGTTGCAGTTAAAGTACACATCAGAATAGTGTAGTAGTGCTTTGTATGATGTGTGTTCATGATCTGCTGTAGTTCAAGAGGAGCTTCTCTGATCTTTAATGAAATGCCAGCTGTGCCAGACATGCAGGCAGGAAGCAGAACAGAGCAGCAGAGGGAAGACGAGCAGGTAATGTCTACGTGAATAAGAACAGTATGAGGTTAAGAAGGAGCCTTCAGCTGTGTAACGGTACACAGACCTTTTTCTAAGTAAATGAGAATGAAAACAGCAAGGGGACGTTAGAAATCATGTGATGAAGAGTTGAACTCACTTGTTGCTTCTACTCTAAATAGCATTTTTGCTGTTGGCCTGCCTATCTACTTCTACATCTCTTTCCTTCTTGTGCTTTCTTTCTGCTTTAGCACAGCAGCACAGAAGCCTGGGAATATTTTAAACAAATTAATTAGATTGCTGTTCACTCTGATCTGTTCAACAGTGTCCTTAAGTTTCTACTTTCTCTATTTTGCCCATATCGTGGGTCCAGATTTGCTCAGTATTTATACACCTTTATAGTGACAATGACTCTGAACATCATTAGATAGGGAGGCCCTAATCGAGTGATTAGGACTTGAAAATCAGGTCAAGAAGTTTCTTTAGGGACTGTAAGTTTATGATAATTCAGAGACTGATAAATCCATTGGCCCTTCTAATGTTCTGGGCTCCTTTAAGAAACTGACTGATAATCTGAAGTGAAGTTTTGAAGCTAATTGATGCCTACAGAGCCGGGGAAGGCTATTAAAATATATCCCTTTCAGTGTGCATTTTCCATTAACTCAAATGTCAATGAGAAATGACAGTTAGGAGAGCAGTGAACGTTAAGACAAAATTTGAAGAAGCAAGAAAAGATGCACATAAAACTGCATGTCCCCTCACAGCTGAATGCCTGGCCCTATTGTAAGCCTAATTTTGATCTGGAATGTGTAATTTAAAAAAAAAAAAGTCCCTGGTCATAGAGAAGCTTATAACAGTTTTTATGCCTACTGAAGTCTCCGAGAAAAATATCAGTGCTTTTTTTTCTTTATATGCCTTCACACAAAACTCTAATCCAAATATGATATTGCAGTGCATACTGTGGTCAGAGCTTAGCTGGTGAGTTATCCTTATAATCCACACCTAAATGACTTATTAAATCATTACTTGTATGCTTTAGGTTTAAGTTTGAGTAATTACATGTTGCAACACATTTAACTCTTGTTTTAACACCTTTGATTGCCTTTCATTTGCCTTTTTAGCACCTTTTTTGAGATTCTTGATACGTCATATCAAATAAAGTGGGCAGTGCAGTTTAGCTTACAGCTAAATATGAACCAGTATTGTACAGCGTCCAGCTTTCTGTCATTGCACTGCAGTTTGGCTACCATCCATCTATCCAGCAATATTGCACAACATCAGCTTTGCAGCTGGCTCTTTCACTACATTTTCTTTGGAAACCCAATCTGCTGTTCATAGTTTGCTTGACACGTTCTTTGTGCAAGATGTCTCCTGACCTGTGTTTATCCAAACACAAAGTATGATGGATTTGAGTACGGCTGGAGCAGGCTGAAAATGTGTTATGATGCTCAGTCATCCAGCTCAACTCTTGAGCTGTGTCCATCAGATGTCAGCTGGTGTCCAAATGGAGAATGTCAGCAGCATTATAAAGAAAAGGAGGATCAGTCGAGGTTAACAATCCAACAGATCCCAATCCGTCTCCACAAAGGGTCTAGGAAATCCTCTTAACAGGAGGCCATGCAGCTAATGTGAACTGTGTGTCCCCCTTTCATGGAAATCACGGCTTCTGTTCTAAGAGATTATTAGAGAGAGAGAGAGAAAGATGGAGAGTGAGAGAGCCATAAATCAATGGGTGGTTATTTACCTTTAGTGAGGGTAGCTGGCACATTGCAGCAGTAGCTATGCTGATGTTTTCCAGGCCTTTGATAGCAAAGAAGACTGTTGAACTGTAGGAATTTTTTTGCTGTCACACTACTTTTTCACCTATTAATGCATTGTCCTAAATCTCTGAAATCAAAACCTCCTAATAGAATCTATTGAATTAAATATAGCTGCCAAATTGTACAGTGCTTAATACCCTGTCATCCGAAGCCAGAACTGCCAGGAGTGAGGTTAGGTGAGAGAGTGCTGTCTCTGTCTTTTTGTTTTAGATTTTTTGCCATTTAGCATTTACCACTATTTGGAGAAAAATATTTTTTCTACTTTTTAATAGGACAAGTTTTTCTCCAGTAGAATGCCATCACATTTTTCACATTTGCAGTATTATAATAAATGTGAATATGACATACTGTTCATGTGTGAACACCAGCTACTATACATTAATTTACATTGTAATACATACATGAGCATTGGCCTGGCAAATTAAGTTTTTGTGCTCTGGCTAGTGTACAAGTATAGAAAATTTACAAAGTGAACAGAAATGGAACAAGCATGCTTTTTTACACTCTCCTTGCTCAAAGAGACCAAAAATACCCTTTTTATACAATGAAATTTGTTTATAATGCAATTTAGTGCAGAAAATTTTGTTTTCTAATCAAATATCTTCCTGTGTTGTCTTTGTTATGTTGCAGCGGTGATATCTCGGAGCCACGAAGGGCCAGGTGAGATGGGGAAAGCAGTAATCATCCCTAAGGATGACCAGGAGAAAATGAAGGAGCTCTTTAAGATTAACCAGTTCAATCTCATGGCAAGTGATATGATTGCACTCAACAGGAGTCTGCCAGATGTTAGGCTGGATGGGTACGTAAGATAACTTAGTGTTCTCCCTGTGCCTGTGTTGCCTGCAAATTATGGTACCATCACACACTTAATATTTTTACCATCACTGCTATAAAATTTTTGATCACTTTAATGTTACAGCAGAGTTGTGAATTGACATATATTAACAGAAAATTACTTACAAAAAACACAGAATAAGAGAATAAGAATAACTTACCCTATTCAAAATGAACACTTTAAAAGCAGCCTGGCGAGAAGGCAGAGATAACTTCAGTGGTCAGTGCTATGTCTGACATTTTATTGTTTTGGGACATTTTGATAGTTATAAGTTATAATGTGCATCATCACTGGTTTTGGCCTTTTTAAAGCTCGGCTTAAAACTTATTTATTCAGACTGGCTTTTAATATGCAGTAATATCGTGACATTATAATATGATTTTATTTCCTTCGTATATGTCTTATCATTGTTGTTATTTTATTATTAGTACTTTCTTTTCAATTTTCTTATCCTTTTTACTGTTTGATTTTATTGGAAAGCACTTTGGTCACTTTTGAGTGTTGTAAAGAGCTATATAAATAAAGGTTGATTGATTGAACAAATACACAGAGACTAGAGACAAGGAGAAATAGACAAGGCTCTTGTATAAAGACAATAGAAATCAGAATCCACAATACAACGAAAGAGGGTCTAGCTATCAGTTAAAGAAATATAAATAAAGTCCATCCTGACAGGGCATAACGCCCAATACAATATACAGAAAGCCAAAAAACCTAAAAAAGGGACACAAAACCCAGGCCCATTTCACCTAATCTATGCTGTCATGTTCCTTTTAGAGAGAAGAGGCTTTCTCCTGGCAACCATTCCAAACAAACCATACTTGTTCAGTCTTTTTCTATTTGAACTGTCATGAACCTTAACATTTAACATGCTAACTGAGGCCTGAAGAGTCTGAGATGTAGAGCTTGGGTTTTTTCTCTGAGAATTGCATGGTCTGACCTTGGGGTGCATTTCCTGGGAAGTTTGTGACATTGTGTTAACACACATCTGAATGCTCCAGACCAACAAGCTGACAAACTTGTGGTTGTGGTCACACTGGCTTATGACAAAATAATTAAGTGCATTTGATTAGCAGCACCTGGCAGCTACTTACCCACTTAATTCCTATGTAAGAAGTAAGGATGCACTTAGTTATAGGACTCTAGAATCCTGTGAAAACTTTGTTTTTTTTTCACATGACTGCATTATTCCACGCAATACAACAGAGAAAGGCAAATAATTATTTCTACAGTCATTCTTTCTCACATATGGAACAGTTTGCTTGTGTCATTGTTACTATTTGATTTTCCTTTTCTTAATTGCTACTACTAAGTCAGCTCAGTTCCTTCTTGCACAGGTTCTATATCCATAAATGTGACTAGGAGTTTTATCAGTGTCAGTAAAAGTCATGTTTAGTTGTGACATTTACAGTTTTGCTCTTTAAAAGCCAGTTTATCATACTGTGAAGTGACTCCATAAATGAGGATGTCTACCTCCATCCCTTGTGCTAATACAGTATAGTTTTGTTATCATGTAACGCATTTTTGTAAATCACTCATTTACTTACAATGCATTTATCTTTTGATGGCAATTCTGTGTTCATCTGACTTATGTGCTAGCTACACAATGTGTTGCATTCTCAGACGAAAACTCACCATGAGGAAAGAAGGAAAAAACAATGTTTGAAAGACAATACTTTGAACTGTATTCCGAGGAGATGTGCATTTGGCAGTAGTCTTTTGTAGTGCAGTGCTTTGTGTTTTTGCTCTGTAATTCTCAGTGAAAGGCAAACATTTTTCTTCTGTAATTGCTAGCGACAACATCCAGCAAGGATTACTGGGTGACCTGATGCAACAGATGTTTGTTCAGCATTGTCTCTTCTCATCCCCCGACTGTCCTCTCTGATTCCTGGTGGCAAAAGACATGATTGAATTCCCACTTTTACACAGAAAACAACTAAATTTACAACCTTTGCCAACCTTGTACTTGGACATTTTAAGCTGTGTAAAGTGAGAAAACTAAAGAAGAATAACGCAACAACATACAGTATACCATGTGACTATTGCAGATATAGTCATTGAAGTGGAATTCAAGCTGTTACCATTAATCAATGCTCTGAGTGCAGACAAATAGCTGCCAACTGTTGTTGACCTTTTATGCCACTTCAGGACTCTAAACAGTTTATTTTATCCATTAATAATAGACACACACAAAAGGTGAAGCCAATGAAAAATACATGCACTGTTGTCAGTGTTGCTTTATCGTCAATATTTTTGTACAAACTGAAGCTGCATTCAAAAATCTACTTTTCTTTGCCTGATCAAGGATGTGATGTTTTCAGTTGCTTTAAAGGTCACAAATATGTTTTATTTAATGACATAGTAAGGAACTGGTATGAGAGACGCCAGTCTTGTAATTCTAAATGGATGCATGAACATTTCTTGCTGAGAGTTAGGTGAGATGGTGAATACCATTTTCATTTTCCATTGGTCACTATGGTGGAGATAGCCTAATATATAACTGACAGATTGGTTGGGTGTCAATATTCCTGTCTAACTCTTTGATAGAAAACATAATCACTTTTCCACATAGTTGAACGATTCCTTTAATACGGGTCAGTTTTCTAATTGCGCACTGTGGTTGCATATTCTCAGTTTTAAGTATGTAAACAAAAAGCTAATCAGATCATTTAGAACAAAGCATTTTTGGGAAATAGCACATATCTGTTATAGCGACAGAAGTGGGAAAATGCCACAAATATGCTCCATGTCAGCCGTTGTATGTTGCATAATAAATCAAGAAATAATGCTAAACCTCATTGTGAAGACGTGAAATGAAAAGTATCTTCTATATGCACTTCATGAACTGAGGACTGAAGATGGACAATTATATATGTTCTTTGTGAAATCACCTGATTTTTTTCTGTTGTTACTCATTGATCTTGATGTCTATTCAGCACATTCCTATGAGAAGCATTTATGATATTCGCTTATGTATCTGATAAAGAATGATGGAAAAGCTCATATGGGCAGGATATAAAAATGTGAAAGAATTTGATGTTTAACGTAAAAAAATCCCTCACAATTCACAGTCCAGTATGCTGAAGCTCATCCAGCACAAGAAGCTCAAATTGCCATTTTTCAGAGGTTTAATTCTGTTGCTTGATTTTGAAAAGTATTTTTAAAATGAGGGTATGACCGTGTATTTTTTTGCTATGTGTTTTAATTTCTCTCACACGTTTCATGTTTTATAAAATGCCAGTGATGTATTTTGGTCAACTTGAGTGTCTTTTTCTTCGTGGTCTGTGTCTCTCTGCTCAGTATGATTCATTCTCCTTTGAATAATGTACATAAATGCTCACTGCACATGGCTATTTTGAGAAAAATAAAGGAGAGATGTAATACTTATTATCTGACTTGATGATGAGTTACAATTCATGAAGTAATATAATTTGATTAAAAAGGCTGCCACAAGAGTTTTCGACTAATTCTGAAAGTCACTGGAAGTGGTCATTACTAGGTTGCATTTGTGAGACAGGCAGTGTACTGACAGCTTGTCATCTGATGTGCCTGCCAAATCATAGTGTGCAAATGTTATGGTATTGTTCACATAGTTATATAAAAATGTCACATTTCACAAACTGAATAAGTCTTTTTTTCTCATGATAAGCTTTAACAGCAGGATTCAACATTTATGAAAAAAACACATATTTGCCTTCTTTACAATAGTAAGAATAATTTCACTCTGTGCAGTACAGTCCATTAAAGCCAGCAGTCATTTCACATTGGATTAAAATAAAGCTGTGAACAAATCTAAAGGTAATAAAATGTGCCTGCCAGCAACTCTCGAGTTTACTTAACATGTTAAATTTGGTAATGCAAAGACAATATGGACTGTTTCCCGGCCTCATTGCAAGGTTATCAGCAGACTCACAAAGGCTACTTTTGGACAGAACCCAGTTAGCTGTTTCCTCCTTTCAGCATTATTTAGGCTAAGCTTAATTAACTGGCTGCTGTATCCAACTTCATATTTACTGTGCATGAGAATAAAATCTTGCCATATATCTTACATCTCTTGGCGAAACAAAGTTTGTACTTCCCAAAATGTTGAAATGTGTGTGGGGCTAATGTCGAAGTGACACAGCAATTGCAACAGTGTCCGCAACCAGGCCAAGAAACCAAACCATTTTATCAAACCAGAAATATGATAAGGTCTGACAGCATTCTCCTTGGACAGTCTGAGGGCAGTGCAGGACATGTATGAGGATGGTGAGACAGTGGTGAGGTGTGTCACTGGAGTGACAGATTGGTTAAAGGTGAGGGTGGGATTACATCAGGGATTGGCTCTGAGCCCCTTCTTGTTTGCAATGGTGTTGGACAGGGTAACGGATGAGATCATGATATATTACGATGTTTGCAGATGACACTGTGATCTGTAATAATATTAGGAAGCAGCTGGAAGAGAGAGTGGCGATATACACTGGAGAGAAGAGAGATAAAAGTCAGTAGGAAGAAGACAGAATACATGTGTGAATGACAGTGAGACAGGTAGAATGGTGAAGATGCAAGGATTAGAGATAGCCAATATGGATGAGTTTAAATACTTGAGGTCAAGAATCCAAAGCAACAGACAAAAGAGAAGTGAAGAATAGAGTGCAGGCTGGGTGGTGTGAGTTCAAACAAGTGTCGGGTATTTTTCTAGAGAAGGAAAGAAACAAGAGTGAAAGGAAAGGTTACAAGACAGCAGTGAGACTTGCTATGATGTATGGTTCAAAAACAGCGACATTGCAGAGATTTTCACTGGGATTGACAGGATGGACAGGATTAGAAATGAGTACATCAGAGGGACAGCTCATGTTGAGCAGTTTGGAGACAAAGTAAAAAGAGACTAGGCTGAGATGGTTTGGACATGTGCAGATGAAGGATGATGGATGTATTGGACAAAGGATGTTGAAGATAGAGTAACCACAGGGAAGGTTCTTGCGATAGTAAAGGAGGACATGCAGAGGGTTGACATGAAGAAAAGATGATGCAATGGATAGGGTGCGATTGTGACGGATGATCCATTGTGGTGACCCCTAAAGGGAGGAGCTAAAAGAAGAAGCAAGGACATTTAATGACATTTTTTTCCCATTTCAAAACTAACACATTTTGTAGAGGATTAGTCTTTTGATTCTTGCTAATTGCATCATAATTTCAAAAAGTATTTCCTGTCTTTGGAGACACTATTTCTTAACGGCATTATTTACATTTGGGTTTCTTAATATTTCATGCATAGTTGCACATACTTGTAGTCAGCTATAGCTGTAAAGGTCAAGATACAGACTACGGTACGAAGTTGTGTCAGAACTCTGCACCCTGAGCTGATAAGTGAACCCTAAGCTCAGATGTGTGATCATGTAACAACCATCAGACAGTATGGCTCAGCAGCCTTCCTCATTTCCCAGGAGGAAGGAATGGCTGAAAAAGGCAAAGTCAGGCAGGATCCAATCTCCTTACTGCCTGTGATATTAGTCAGGACTTTCCACAGCTTAGCACACACACACATTAGCACAGAGGTACCAAATACTGCTTAGAAGTGTGATAACATGTTCAAATTGGTCAAATCTAATCTCAGGCTTCACTACACGCAGACAGACAGCTGTGGGTGGGTGACTTGAATTGCACCACACCACAAACACACACACACAAACGCAAGCACCCCAGTGTTCCATTTGCCAGCAGGCCAAGCTGACAGAGACAGTTTCATAACTCTACCCTTACTTTACTTGTCCCAGTGCTGCTTTCCCTTTTCTAATCCTGAGACAGAACAAACCACCTCAGCTGTAGAGTGGCTAGTGCAAGCCAGGTGAGTAATGTTTTCTTTGTTTGATGACACTGTTAGTGTTAGGTCAGCTGGAACACACCTCTGTGAACTCTGTCATGTAGTTTGATATAAAGACCACCCACACATCACCTCTGGTGATGTCTACATGTACAAGGTTGAGTTTCTCAACCTACGTCTGACCCATCAGCTCTAACTAGGTAAGGCAACATTACCGTAAGTCTTGATTATATGAAGTGTGAGGCAGTTTATGCTGCGATTTGCAGCTAGATAACAATAAATTATAGCCTAACTGAATATTTTTGTTACCATTAATATTCTGGGTATATATTCATCCAGAAGTAATTATTAAAAACCCTCATATTTAGGGTGCAGCAAGACAAAACTGCACTAAATATGAATACAGCCAGCAGCAAGTCAAAGAACCTGAAAGCCATTGCTGTGGTGGATCTTTCATGAAGTAGTTTGCTTTTGAACGATCTGGATGACCTAGTATGTGTAATCTCATAAATGCACATTTTCTGTTCAGCTCAAGTGACAGTTGTCAGCGGTCTTAAAACAAATTAAACCAAATGAGTGCACAAGGCTTACCCCCTGTCAGTCTGCACTCTTCACCATTACATACATGTCGTTTAGCTGTCAAACATTCACGTCAACAGCTGTCCCCATTGTCCTACAGATGTTACAATCAACTGTGTGCTTTTTGTCAAAATCTCCGCTACCCTTTTTTCACTCAGGAAAAAACAAAAAAAGAAAAAACCCTCAATTTTTCTTTGGACTCATCTGTTTCAGAAATCAACCACATTCTCTTCCCTCTGACTTAATCCACAGGGATGGAAGTGCATGTATGTGTGTGGGGATGTAAAAAATAAATACATAAATTAATAAATGAAACATCGTTGATCTGATTTCAGAGTGACCGGGGCATACAATCTCATTTATTACTTTAATCCTTCTCTACTCTTTTCTCAACAAATTCTGTCACAATAACTGTACATTTTAATACATTCACAGTTATTCTTAGTGTATAATCTTGGCTCGTAACAGGATTGGTCAGGAGAAAAGAGGTTATTAAAGGAGGTTAGACATTGCTGTTGGTGAAAATCATGCATATGTGAAGTCTTTGTGCATGCGCTAGTTGGAGGAAATAACAAATGTTTAAAACTGAACTGAACTGAGTGACTGTTTTCTCAGTCGATCAATTAAGATCTTTGCTGTGGTTACAACTGTGTGACAGTGAGATTAGTAAACAAAAAGGTTTACCTGTGATTGTATATGTCCCGATGAAGCGTATTTAAAAGATCGTCCAGAGCAAGACAACTCATCACTCCTCAGGTGCAACTTCCCACCTGGCATATGCCCACATACAACAGAATTTTCCTTATTTCAGACAACAAAAGACTAGGGATGCTGACCCACCAGACAGTCTGTCTGTGGACATTTGTGCTCTATAGGAGATGGAATTTATAGATATTACTATGAAAGAGATGCACTGAGTTGGCACCAAGAAATTCAATTCGTAGTTTATGGTGAAGCCCAGAGCCATCAGGTGAGCCAATGTCTTCCCACCATCTCTGACTCTGAAACCAGCAACTATTCATCTGTGTGTGTTGCTATGCGCATGCCCTGTCTCTTTAGTGGGGCAATGGCCACCACCGTGCATTCCACAAACACCCAAGGGCTCAGTGAGAGACCGAAGGCAGAACTAGGAACTCATTCATTCATTCTTCCCTGAAATGTAAATAGCAGAAATGTCCTGTGAGGTGGGTAAATAAGGATGTTAAATTCAATAATACAAAGAAAACAATTCTAAGAATAAATACTGAAATCATTCCCAGAATAGCAAAAAAAAAAAAAAAAAAAAAAAAAAAAACCAAAAAAAAAAACAAAAAAATAATCCCAGAATAGCAAAAAAAAAAAAAAAAATAGAACACAAAACCCAAGAACCATGCCACTAATATCAAGCTAATAAACTACAATTTAAGAAAAAAGACTCCTGAAAAGTTATAAAATGGTCTGCACCATTTCACCATGTGTATTCATGTAGTCTGTGTGCTATCCTGAGAACCCTAAGCAAGTTGTTGAATCAGTCTGCTTCCTGGACCAAAACAGTTGTGAGGGTGTTAAAGTGGCCATTATTGTTGTGGATAAACAGTTTTTTAATTGCTTAATGCATGTCTAGCTGCTCTGTATACAGACAGGCATGAAGACATAAGGACAAAATACAAAATATCAGTTTATTATATCAGTTTAATTTTCATTGTTTGAAAATGGTTTAGTCTAGTTTTTATTGGTTTAAGGCTTAGTTCCATTTTTCTTAATTATTATAATGATGATAGTATGTGTTGGGAGAATTTAAGACATTTGTGAGAGCACTTGACTTATATTTATGCAGAGATTCTGAGATTCGATAACAACATGCACCAAAGCCTCACCTGACAGTATGTGTTATCAAATTTCTTTCAAAGTTCCTGTGGTGGTAAAAGGATTATCAGTGACAAATTCCTGTGACCTTTGACTTCATGATCTCTAAAATATTCTCAATTCTACTGCTCATTCTAGTGATTAACCAGACACATGTTAGCAAGAATCCATCAGACCAGTCAGCTCCTATGGTAGCAATGATATTTTCACCGACAACACCACATGACCTTGACCTTTGGCCACACAACCTCCAAATATCATCAGTTCTTCTACCCATCACACTAATTATGCATACAATATTTGGCTAGGGTCCAGCAGCCCAGTAAGCTCCTATGATGGTAGCAATCTCATGAATATCATCTGATCTTCTACCCATCAAAGCTATTAACCTCACAAAATTTGGTAAGGATTCAGCAAACAAATAAGCTCCAGTAGTGTTAACAGGATTTGTAGTGGACTGACAGATGGACAGACGGATAACCTGAAAACATAATTTAAAAAACAAACTGATTCTCCTTCAGCCTCTGCTCAGTTACTGAATTGCCATGCTGTTTTCATTGAGAAATACGAGTAAAACCTGCATTTACAGTACATACAGTGCAGGTACATTACTCACGTCCTTACTCTCCCTCATCACTTAATTTGCATTGCTCTTTATTAGAATGCTGGCATTACTGAAATGAACTGAATGTGTCTGTTTAGATGAATTAATGAATTTAGCAGATATGGTTTTAACAGGCTGTTGTTGAAAATTAAAAATATGTCAGTAGGTTATGACATAAACTGGGAAACATGTTTTTTTATGTAACATTTCCATGATCTTTGCCACTTTGTCACTTTTGTGGATCGTTTTCATGAATGGTCAGATGGTGCACTGCTTTGAATTATGGGATGCCATTATCTTCTCTCCTTTCATAAAGGACGGTCCCATGTATCCATTGCTAAATGAGATAATAAACAAGACACTTTTTTGAGTAAAACAGCTCTTATTATGGCTGTCACACATATACTTCTGGGTTGTTTCATACAGTTTGAGAACCTTTCCAAGCAAAACTGACACTTTTCAGGGTAAAACAGACACACGAGTGGCTTGGAAATGGCCATCTGGGTGTATTGTAGCCTGAGGAACACCACACACACACTAGTGTCTGAACCTTAACAACCACAGGGACACATTTTGCATGGCGGATTGCAGCCTTTCACATCAGGGAAGCTTGGTTTAGCTAGCGTGGCTGGCAAGACAGCTAACACCAAAATAAATGTGTCAGGCAGCTTTGGTGATACACAGTCGCCTAGCTAAGTGTGGTGCCACTGGGCTACTGTGTGGCTTTGGGGCTGTGTTATGGTGGACAGTTGCAGACTCAAAAGCAAACTGACACATATGTAAAAGTTAAAGGTGGTTTAATTGACAAGATGCAAAGTAACACCCATTCACAGAGATCATGGTGAATGTGCAAGCCTTGGAACTGTGGAGGGGTAAGTCTAACATAGGGATCCAGAGGTAAGTCTTATTTCCTTGGTGAACGACTTAAACCCCAAATCCAGCACCCTGAGACTGTATGCTAAGTGGAAGGAAGGAGGCTGAGGACTGGTGAGTGTCAGAGCCACTATCCAGGATAAAACAACAAAGATCCATGAGTATATCAGAAACATGGCCATGACTGATCAGGTGTTTGGTGACTATCTTAGGCAGCAGAAACCCAAGATAGAAGAGGAGCAAGAACAGGAACCATCATGGAAGGACAGGCCCCAGCATGGTATGTACCACTGGCAGATAGAAGAAATGGCTGATGTTGAAAAATCCTACCAATGGCTGGACATAGGTGTATTGAAAGACAGCACAGAGGCACTAATCATGGTAGCACAGGAACAAGCTCTGAGCACATGATTGATAGAAGCTGGGGTCTACCACATCAGGCAAGACCCCAGGTGCAGGTTGTGCAGAGATGCCCCTGAGAGAATCCAGCACATAACAGCAGGGTGCAAGATGCTAGCAGGCAGGGCATACATGGAACACTATAACCAAGTAACCGGCATAGTGTACCGGAACATCTGTGCCAAGTATGGCCTGGAAGTCCCAAGATCAAAATGGGATACACCTCCAAAGGTGGTTGAGAATGACCAAGCTAAGATCCTGTGGAATTTCTTGATACAAACACTCAAACTGGTGATGGCTAACCAACCGGACATAGCAGTGGTGGACAAGCAGAGGAAGACTATAGTGATAGATGTAACAATCCCAAGTGATGTCAACATCAGTAAGAAGGTGGACGAGATGCTGGAGAAATACCAAGGGCTGAGAGCAGAGCAAGAAAAGATATGGAAGGTGAAGGCAGCAGTGTTTCCCATGGTAATCAGAACACTCGGGGCAGTGACCTCCAAACTGGGAGAGTGGCTCCAGCAAATTTCACGAACGACATCCGAGATCTCTGTCCAGAAGAGTGTAGTCCTAGGAACAGCTAAGATATTCTGGCTTAGTAAAAAAAAAAAAACATAGCGATGTTGTGATTTGCAAGCATAGCCGTGAGCCAGTAGTGTTGATAGTGAATCCATACAAATCTGTATATGTTAAACGTGCCACAACTTTTATTTTTGGGGATTTGGAGCTAGATGGGATGACTTAAAATGAGTCATTTGCGTGAATACATCCATGTTGGCCACTGCTATTGTGATTTAGCAAAATTAAGTGGGCTCTTTGTGACAGACAATGATAACTGGCAAAATACTACCAACTCCAACTCGACTCTGTTGTGAAGAGCATGCTGTAGTGAGTGAACTTAGTGTTTTGGAAGATGCAAATTTTATGTTTTTGCAGTACATGTTTGAAGTGATACAAATAGCCTGCTGATGAGTGTGGGGGCTATGGTTAAAACGTTTTATCATTCGATGATCATCACCCCCTCTCCTGTCTATAATCTGCCTTCTTTTTTGACCTCTTTTATTTGGGAAGCATTACCATCTATAGTATATGTATATCTACTCATGACTGTTCACCCATCTCCTATATCTCTTTTACATGCTTTTTCTCTCCTGATTAAACTTGAATTCTAAAATTAAGTAAGCACATTAACCAGTAACTTACAGACTGAATGAAGCTTCCAATACTTGTGTATAGTATACAGCTTCCACTGTGCAGATGTTGATGTACTCTTACCAAAAATGAGGAGGATAAGACTTTGTTGCTGCATATCACACAGATTTATTTAATCAAATGCACATAAGAGCATGAAAGAAGCCTACAGATCAGTCAGGCCAAGCTAAGATTTTTTTTAATTATTTTTTATCATTGTATGAGATACACTTTTAGCATAAATTGTGTCTATGAAAATGTATCAGTACTTCCAAAAAACCAAAGTTAATTCAAGGTCACACATGTTCGCTCACTTTTAAAATTCTGCTTTGTCCTTGAATAAAAATGTAATCAGCCATCTGGCAAACAGGTACAAATCCTTTGGTTAACTGGTAGTTACTGGATCAGTTGGAGGGAAGCATTGCTTTCACAACAAAGTTAGCTGAATATCCTGGAGTGAGAGAGACATGAAGGGTGAGGGACAAAAACCAATGCCTCTTTTTTTTGCGTTTTATGTTGTAAGAGGGACCTTTGCCGTATACCACAAAAACACCCAATGATACCTGCCCAAAAATTGGCTCTTGTGTATTTTTTTTTTTAATGTAAAAATATTTTCAGTATGCAAGCTGGAGTGTTTCTATGGATCCAGTATGCACCTGTGGTGGACAGAGTGCCAGTTTTGGCTGAGGGCTTGTACAGAGGAGTGTGGTTGAGGTTAGGCTGTGGCTCCAAGTGCATCCTGAGGCTCAATTCACAGGACAACTATTAGTCGTGCACTCCACAACTCTGGCCATTATGGAAAAGTGACAAGAAGAAAGTTTACCACAAGCCATTTAAGGGATACAGTAAACACGTAGAAGAAGGTGCTCTGGTCAGATGAGACCACAATTGAACTTTTTGGCCTAAATGCAAAACTCTATGTGTGGCTGAAAACTGACATTGCATATCACTCTGAACACACCATCCTCACTGTGAAACATGGTGGTGGCAGCATCATCCTGTGTGGATGCTTTTCTTCAGCAGGAACAGGGAAGCTGGTCAGAGTTGATGGAAGGATGGATGGAGCAAAACACAGGGCAATCTTGGAATAAAACCTGTTAAAGTCTGCAAAAGACTTGAAACTGGGGCAGAGGTTCACCTTCCAGCAGGACCCTAAATATACACCCACAGCTACAATGGAATAGTTTAGATCAAAGCATATTCGTAACTTGAAATTTGCTGTTCAAGATTCAAGATTTAAGATTCAAGAGCTTTTTATTGCTGATGCAGAACATAGTGAAATGAGATGGCGTTTCTCGTTGTTTCTCGTTTCTTGTTCACAGATGCTCTCCGTCCAATCTGACTGGACTTGAGCTATTTTGCGAAGAATAGGCAAAAATTTCTGTCTCTAGGTGTGGAAAGCTGGTAGAGACATACCCCAAAAGAGTTGCAGTGGTAATTGCAGCGAAAGGTGGTTCTACAAAGTATTGTAGTAAAGTAAGTATTCAGGGACTGAACACATATGCACACCACACTTTTCAGATTTTTATTTGTAAATAATTTTGAAAACCATGAATCATTTTCCTTCCACTTCCACAATTATGCACTACTTTGTACTGATCACATAAAAATCCCAATATAATAAATTTACGTTTGTGGCTGTAACGTGATAAAATGTGAAAAACTTCAAAAGGTATGAATACTTTTACAAGGAACTGTAAGTTGAGCCAAAGTTGGATCCAGCAAACCACATTTCTGTAACCAATGCTTTCTGAAAACATTAGTGATGCTTATCAACATGAAGGCACCCTTCTTGTGTAAAGCAAAAACAAGGCGGGCTTATCTTGATAACAAGTAATGCTGGGTAAATCTGTTTTACAGGGGAGGAGTGTGGCTCCATCTCAGCGAAAACAAATGCCAGCCCCTACTGGCCAAAGTACTAATATAGGGACTTCAGAGGATAAAAATGAAAGATTTTTTCTCTGTAGTTAGACACCTAAACCATGTTAGAGATTATAGATTACAGGATTAGAAAACTCAAGGTTTTGGACAACATGGAATGCTACAGAAAAAAGAGTAACCTGTATCTGTGAAGTACTACATAGTCACAGGTTCAGTTTATTACTAATAACAAAATAAGGCCATTATTTTTGCCCTGTATATACTTGAACAAGTGGTCAAATTGATCACTATCATTCTTAAATATATTCTAGCAGTTTTAAAATTGCACCTTACTGTTAGGGTTCATTAAAAAACATGAAAGATATTTTAGTGCTGCAGTGTTTTACCAGTAAGAAAGCCTTAGGGGAAGAAGAATCCAGAGATCCAAAATGATTTGGGCTGACCACGTGTAATCCAAGTCTTGCAAGAGAGGAAAGAGGAGGAGGGATGTAATTAAAATGTGTGTATCTTTAAATAACTTTTTATGTGGTATCTTCAGTATGCTACGGTACATTACAGGCATCCTATTACTTATGGGACCTGAAAGTGACTCAGTGACTCAACTTATGCTGGCATAGTGAAGTGGATTCTCTCTTCTAAAGTGGTGAACATAAGCAGTCTGAGTCAGCGGTTACCCATTGCATTATGACTAATGCGACTTTGTCCCTGTTTGTCTCTTTTGTGTGTTTGTGTGTGTGTTAAAGTGAATTTTAGGGAATGTGCAATACACATGTTCAGACCAGTCTTACGGAAGAGCAGCTTAAGTCAGGGGAGATGAACCAAATGCTGAAAGAGGGTGCACAGGGAGACAGAAAGAGAGCAAGAGAGAGGAGGAGTGGGAGACAGAGAGATGGTCTGTGCCTCAGGGATAAACTCAGAATGGACATGTGTTATTACTGTTTTTCAAGCTAATGAGATAACATATTAATCAAATGTACATAAATGCACATATGCATGCATGCATTTTTTCCACATAACTTATATGTTTTCAGTTAGCTTTATAGAGGCAAATTTCATACAAACTCATAAGGATTAAACTTTTAAAAATGTGTTTGTGTGTAAATATCTGTATTTACTTCCAAAACTGGATTAAGGAAGTTCTGAGGGCCAAGTCTCTGACCTAAGAAGCCATGGGTTTGAGGAAAGAACAGGCAGAGTCAACACAGTAGATGGGAACCTGGTCATTAAAGAAGCTTGTGTAGATTTGGTCCACTTCCTCTGACATGCCAACTGGACCTGCTATTGCTTTCTGCAGAGTGATAAGAGACAACAAAAGGAAAACAGCGAAACTATGGTTGCTTTTTGAAACTATAAATAACAGACTGCATTTTTGTAATATTTATTTTTTGGCTCCATTCTCTCCTTTGGGGAACTAGGCTGTCCGCTTCTTCTTGTTGTCTGACTACTTGACTGCTGGTGGGGCAACTGGACCACTCTGAGTGGCAGCAGAAGCAGTGTGTTTAAGCTGCTGGGGGGGCTTCTTATGATGTGCTGGCTATTTCTTCTCCACCCACCTCTTTTCACTCCCCATGCATTTATTTGTGACTTCTGCATCTCATTAAATATCTTCTCTCTCCCATACTCTGTGTCTCTCTTTTGCTCTCCTGTCTCTCTTCTCTTTCCCTTCACCCCCAACCGGTTGAGGTAGATGGCTGCCCCTCCCTGTGCTTGGTTCTGCCAGACGTCTCTTCCTGTGAAAAGGGCATCCTTCCTTCCTTCCCACAGTAGCCAAGTGCTTGCTCATAGGGGTCGTCTCATTGTCGGGGTTTTCTCTTTAATACTGTATGAACTTTACCTTAAATTGTAAAGATCCTTGAGATAACTTTTGTTGTGAACTGGTGCTATATAATTAAAAGTGAATTCAATCGAATTATTTTCTAGGCCAGGGAGTCTTAAGGTTCTGCAATCTTGACTGCCCTAAGGCTATGGTCTGCAGAGGTGGGTAGCCAAGGACCCTGAATGTCAGTACACCAGCTGGGTGACCAGTGATCTGGGCAAAAGTATAGAATATATATTTTTATAGTACATTTTTTGCCATGAATTATTCTCTTAAGATCAAGTAAATAAACTAAGGGTGATCTTTGCACTGTTTGGAACTATTGCACGCATTGCACATGTTGCACTTTATTTATTTTTAAATTATTTTTAAATTTTTGTGACTAGGAAGTAAAGGGGAAAAAACCCTTAGTGTTAGCTCTGTTTTTCTCATTTGATACTCTTCCTGTTACATGTTTATGTTGCACCAGGTCCTGGAGAAACGCTATCTCATTTCACTATGTTCTGTGTCAGCTATATGTGGTTGAAATGACAATAAAAGCCTCTTGATTCTTGATTCTTGAAATAACTCCTGAAATGGTCATGAAATGATCTGCACCATTTAAATTGTGTGTCATCCTTAGAACTGTGAGCAAGCTATTTAATAAGTCTGCTTCCTGGTCAAAAACAGGTGGGTGTTAAGATGACCATTATTGTCTTGGATAAACAGTGTTTCAAATGCCCCATCCTTGCCCAGATGCTCTGCATGCAGATAGGCAGACAAGTATATAAGAGAGACAAACCAAAACTTGACACACTGAAAACCTAAGAGAAAATAAAACTTAAAAGGTTTTGCTGAAGATGATACAAAGTGCAATATATATGTGGATGTGTACTGTGGTTATCAATGTACCAGGTAGTTTGGCTAGTATAGATTCAGCAAGCTCACAGAGCCCCATGTTGTGCTGAAGAACGAGGATTAACATCCAGTGGGGTATTGATCAGAGTTATGGTTTCTTGGCACTGTGGAGGCAACACACATATGCACACACTTGTGTTTTGGTATTTTATAGTAGCCCTCTCAGTCTCTGAATAAAGATACAATCCACAGCTGTATGAGCAGCTCCACATTAAATCATGAAAAGGGCCATAAACAATTTCTTGCAATTTTTGTAAAGTGAAATATTTAACACATTTCCCATTGCAAAACAAACACTTGCATGAGTAGTAAAAATGATAGTATCCATAGTCATATATATTTAATAGGGCAATTGACAGACTGGCATATAGACAAAGGGAAAGAGAGTTTTACACACTTGCATTGCTCTTCTGTGTGATACTCTTATTGTTACAGCATTGTTACTAACCCGGAGCCACACTGGCATTCTCATACATGCCAAAGACCTAAGAATCCTCAATGATTGGAATATTCTCAACATACTTCTTATATTTTCCTAATTCATCAGACTTTGGGGCATAGTAAACATCTTGTGCACAAGGGGGGAACCATTAACCCAAATAAAATGTATATACAGTAGTATGTGAGCATGCAAAACATCTTTGTTGGAGTACACACATGCACACAATTATTGGTTATTTTCCCATGAGGCAGTCCTGTTATTGTATAGATACTGTGTGTTTTTACAGTATGTATATAGAAAAGATCTGAAAGAGGGAGGAGGAACATGAACAAAACCTGGGGGATGGGTTGTGGCGCAGGTGTACTCAGGATTGTCCTGAGGAAGAGTTGGTTCCAGTCATCCGTTACTCTCCCTCCATATGTGATCTCACCTGAGGAGAACACAGGTCACATAATGTGAATCACTGTTGCTTTGTTTACAGATGGAGGAGGTAGCTTTAATGATTACCCCTGCTATAGTCTGAGACTATAGCAGTCTGAGACTAAGTTGCTCAAAATCTTACTCAGAATCAGCATGATATAAAAAAAAAATCTATATAGCAAACGTTTTGGAATACAAAATTAAATATTTATTTTTATATTTGAGGTTGATACTTTGTCAGATTTCATAAAAATGTATTCTCTATCTATCTACCTATGGTATCGTTAGGTCCTCCTCAACAACAAATATACTACATGTTACAGGTCTTTTCATTATATTGCATTTCAAATTCAATCAGTTTCAAAGAATTCCATAAAAAAACCTAAAGACATATTTTAGCATTTTAATGACATGCATTACTGAAAGTGTAGTAAGTAAAGTACAGTACGTGCAGTATCATAAATGTATTTGTGTCCTTATTCTCAGCTGTCACTCTTCTCTGGAGGACAAGTTCATTATGTGCCTTGTTAATTTAGCCCAAAGCTGAGAAAATGATGTGACTTACAGTGCTGTGCAAAAGTCTCAATGCACTCCTCTTTTCTTTATATTTTGCTAGAAAAATTGGAAAAAGGTGCAACGATTCATAGAAAAGCACAAATAAGTGCAAACATGTGTCAAATCATGTGCAAAAGTGTAAAATGGAAAAAGAGTATCTAAAATACACTACCTAGAATCAGAATCAGAATCAGAATGCTTTCTTAATCCCAGGGAGGAATTTGCTCCCTAAAGCAAAAACAAAGCACAATTCTAACAAGCTTGAAAGTCAGTGTTTGATACGACCACCTTTCTTCTTCAACACAGCCTGAACTTGCTCAGGAAAGCTTTCTTGTCATTTCTTTAAGTCGTCTTCAGGAATAGTTCTCCAGGCTTTTCAAAGCTCTTCTTTGGATGCTGGCTGTCTCTTATTCAGTTCTCTGTTAAGATTATCCCACACTGCTTCAATAATGTTGAGGTCTGGGCTCTGGGGAGGCCTGTCCATGATTGATAGTGTCCCAGTGTTTTTCTATGCAGGTAGACTCTTACTGCATTTCCAGGGTGTTTGGGTGTACTGGCATGCTAGAAAATTAAGCTGTTGCCAGTTAGACACCTTCCAGATGGTATTGCATCGTGGATAAAAATCTGATGCTACCTTTCTGTACCGTCAGTTTTGACAAGCCTCCATTGATGTCTGTAGAGACTGACTGTTGTATCTCTCTCCTGATCTCTTCATTGGGGTGGCTATGGGTCAGGAGGTAGAGTGGGTCATCTTCCAACAGGAAGTTTGGGGGGTTCAATCCCTGGCTTTTCCCGTCTACGTACTGAAGTTTCCTTGGGCAAGACACTGAACCCCAAATTGCTCCCGAAGCATCCACTGAAGTGTGAATATGGTAGTTAAATGTGCCCAAAGGCATAGAATGAGTAACTGACATTTGTAGTAAAAAGCACATTGAGTGCTCATTTAGAGTACAGTAGAAAGCATTTATATGAGCACCAGTCCATTTACTATATAGATGATGATTTAAACCAAAAATTTCAAATTTAGATTAATCACTACATAAGAGCTGTAGCCGCAGATTTTCAGTCCAGTTCTTCGTAATTTGGCATATTTCAGTCTTACTGTATCTCTGTGTTCTAGTTCTTTAAGAATGACTTCTTGACTGACGCCCACCACTGAGACCATTTCTGATGAAGATTCTGCGAAAAGTAGATGGAGTCACTTGAAGGGCCAGATGCATCTCTCAGGTCCTAGGTCAAGTTTTAAATTTTTCCTGCATGTTAAAGACATGACTTTATCTATTGTAGGTAGTTTTTTAAGCCTCCCACTTCTACTTTTGTCATTCATTTGTCCATTTTCCTTGTTGTTAAGGGCACACTGCACAGCATGCTGAGATATGCCAGGTTTTTGGCCAATAGTTCTTTGGGAATCACACTGTTTTTGCAAAAATACTATTTTATACCTGTCACACTGTGCTATCTTTGGCATTCTTTGTAGATTCAACTAAAACAATGGGAAAAATGTGCTTTTGTGACAGTCTGCTGGTAGCAAAGTGCCTAAAGACACAATTTAAAATTGGGTCTTTGCTAAGTTATCTGTTATGTGTAGACACAACACTGGTTAATCCCTTGTGCTAGGTGCTTTTTTATGCTTGAATGATTCATAGGTCAGTGTTAAGGGCCTTAACAAAGCTTGGAGAACTATTGCTCAAGACTATTTCAAAAAATTACAAGAAAGTCTAGCTCTTTGGAGGCAAAAAATAAAAATAATGAGGGGTGGCGTGAGCCTTTTGCATGGTACCGTATTTAACAATGAAACACATAATCCATGGTTTCTGGAAAATATACACAGTTATGTAAGACATTAAAAAGGGAATGAATAATCAGACAAATCTCTGCAGTAAGCTGCAGGCATGATAAAACTGGCAGTGCCTTTTTTTTTACATTGCTCCTTCTAAAAGACGAAAGGCAATACTATGCTTTGTTTAAGCCTAAATTCTTCTCCATAAAGGATGTGTGGCCCTGGCTCACAAGGACTGTTACAATTAAAGATTAAACTAATAACACAGGAGTGTGACAACAGTGAGAGACATCAATTTGACGTGGTGTGCTTCACGTCAAATTGTGTGTAATTGTGTAATTGAAAATTGGATTAGGGAAACAAATGAACTTTAGAGATATGATAAGCATTGATAAATAAAGGGATGCCACCCTCTTCTTCATAATAACTTTAAATACGTCTGTTAAAGTTCAGGACAACAGGGAATAAACTGATAGGATTCAATCCACCAAAATGGAATCTGTATCCATATCTTTTTACAGACTACATAGCAAAAAATGGCAGTTAAATAAGTTTTGTGTTTGAAAATTAATCATCAAAAAAGTATATATAAAATTTAGAGGAAAGGCCCATTACTGTTCTAACTTATGCAGAAAGCTTAAAATAAGCTTTGTGGTGTATTGGGATCGGGGACATCTGTTCTTTTAATTTTATTTCTATAAACAAAGTCAAGAGCAGCAAAGTGAGAACTGAACAAACACGGGACCACAGCTGCAGAACAGAGTGAAATTGTGTTACAGAACCGTTCTGCTTTGTGAAATCAGCAAACACTTTGCATGATGCTGAAAATCTGTGTGGTGTTTACAAACCCTCAGTGTAGTGTCTGTTTCATGCAACACAACAATCACTCCAGCAAACATGGTGATAAAAAAGAGCCTTTTTAAATAAAGCTAAACAATCTGAAGTTTCACATAATTCTTCACACATGGCACTTTATACTTTTATTTTTGTGAAACAGTTGCATATTTAGCTTCAAGGTTATTCATAGATTCATAGTAATTTGAAAAGGTTTTCTGCTAATATGAAATACAAAATTACAAAATACAAAAGAGACATGAATTATATGTGGGAAAATACAATCAGAGCTGCATGCTTTAGAAACCCTGCTACACACACACACACACACACACACACACACACACACACACACACACACACACACACACACACACACACACACACACACACACACACACACACACACACACACACACACACACACACACACACACACA
>VUQH01031294.1:0-13374 GCA_015106775.1 Etroplus canarensis
CATACAATCCATAGCAACAACCTAGACAAGCATAAGTAACAGTAAATAATAAATACTGAATGTTACTGAGCAGCACACAAGACCGACAACGCACGATATGCTTAGAGGCAGCAACCAAGGAAGATAGTGTGTGTCTGTGAACACCCGTGTGCACACCTGTGTGCACACCTGTATGCATAAGCGCGGTTGTATTCAAAAGGTTTCTCCCTGTAACTATCTAATAGTAGGTGTGGGGAGCCATAGCCCCGCCCCCCAGGACATGAAGCAGGCATGAAGGAGATCCAGGCCCCAGACGTCTAGAGGCCCCCCAGAGCACGAGAGCCCAAGGAGGACCACCAAAGGGGCAGCCGCGCCGCCCTGGAAAAGAGTTGAGGAGAGCCCCAGACGGGGGGGTCACCCAGCAGCCATGGTGCAGAAGCCACAGGGGGCCGCGGCGACGTGTCCGCAGGCTCCACCAGCAGCCGGCCACACCAGAGCGGACCGAGCCCACGGGCCCAGAGACCCAAGATCCCAGGGCCCCCCACCCCCCGGAAGGGGCCCGACCGAGCCAAGGGCACCAGGCCCCACCAAGCAGCCGCCGGGAGTGAGCCAGTACATACCCGAGCACCCAGCCCCGGACACCGAGAACCACCAATGCACATTATATTTTCATGTTTTCATGAGAACAAGAATGATGCCTTGTGGTTTTGAGAGTGGTGATGTTTCGAAGCCTGGATATTTTAAAAAAAATCTCCCCTCCATGGATGACTTTGATATAGGCTACCGGTATACCGTTTCTTGATTGCTTTGAGTTTGATTAGGGCAAAACTGGCTCAGAAGTATCTCAAGACTGTTTGACTTTGTGTCACTTTTTATATACCCAAAGAAGGCTCAGTTTACCCCATCCCCGTGCTTATTTTAACCCTACCTTGGGCTACCAGTGTAAAATTTGAGTTTGATGAGAGAGCTGGCCCTGTTCAAAAAGTCTTCGCTGAAGACAGCATAAAGAAGGAGTAACTCTAACAGAATGCGAGTTGTTTTCAGTTATCACTGGGTCTTTAGTCTTCACACATTCACATTTTCTATGAAAGTGACCTTTTACTGCAGTCTGTAATCATAGATCAAGCAATTATGTGACTGCCCAAAGTAACAAATTTTTTTTCCAATGGATCAGATTCAAAACAGTTTAGGTGAGAAAATGAAGTCTTTGTTTTTCTTTCAGTGGACTATTTTTTCTTTAAAATAGTGAAACGTGTGCGTGTGTGTGTCTTTTATTTTTGTATTTCAGACTAGGCTACTTAAACATGCTAAAGCTGTCTGTCCACTATCTTCTACTAAATGTCCACTGGTCATTGCACTGAAAAACAAAAATGCATTGTAGTTTAACATTCCTCTTCAAACCTTGATGGTCAATTTGACTTTCCTATTCAAAATGGATTTCCAATAAATGATTTCATAATCCTCATTTTTTATTTTGTTACTCAAACAAAATTCTCTTTATTATCAGCCAACTAAATGTCAGCCTGATCCTCTGCAGTCTGCTTGGCTGTTTAAACAGTGTGAGGTCATTTGTTCGTTTGAACCTGAATGGGAGGCTTTGCTTTCCTTCAGTTTTCCATCTCATTCTCTCATTCTTGTATGTTTTGATTTGTCACAAGTAATAAAAGAGTTTGTGACTGATAGCGAATAATCTCACAAAACCTTTCAACACTGAGCTGTTAAGCCAATCATTTTTGATATTAGTCGATTATTACAGCCAAGAGCCAGATGCGCACTTACATGCTGTTACCTATTTGTGAGATTTCTGCCAAGTTTATATTGGGCTTGTACTTTTATTGTTTTTCAAGTGTTCACTGGTACCCGCTTTCTGAATTCTTGGGTGCTAGAGAACATCAGCAGTGATTACGCAATTTGATTAATAGACCACCCCTTTATCAAACTCCCAAGACTTACTTTGTTTCAGATGCAAGGAATTAAAATGAGGAATTCCAGAGCAGTATAGGGAAGTTCACAAATCAACTAATTTATGCATCAGGTTATCACTTCATTGTATAGGCTGATTTATTGAAATAATTAAATAAGTATAAGAATTGATAAATAACTGTATCCATGGACAGATTTCTGGATTAAACTGATATTAACTATATAAGCAGTAGCTTATACAGTCAACTCAGTTTGTCTTTCACCTTTATACATAGGTGGAGTTTTAATGTTTTTTCTTATATTAGTTTATTTATATTAGTATATTGTTCTTACAAAGTTGAAAGAGTCGAATTCTCCTTATTCTGATTCTGAAAATGTCATGGCAAACTGCTCAGCAATGCAAACCCATGCCTTGAAGCTCCCAGCACACAGTTTTTGACGAAGAGGTTTGGGTCAGCAGAATTTTGAAAACTTTTATGCATTATGCACTTTAGCACCTGGTGACCTGTAACTTTATGTCGTCTGTCACTTCGTGGCTGTGTTGCTGTGGTTCCTAAGTGTTTCCACTTTGCCATAATACCACTTACAGTTGATTTTGGAATATCTAGGAGGGAAGAAATGTCACAAACTAACTTGACAGTACCATGCTCGAATGGAGTGAACACTTTGAATTACCTATTCTTTTCCCAAACATTTGTAAAGGCAGACTGCATGGCTAGGTGCTTGATTTTATACACCAGTGGCAAGCGGCCTGAATGAAAGACCTGAAATTAAAGACTAAGAAGTCTGGCCTAATATTGTTGTCTATGTAGTGTACCTTATTGGAGGTTTTTTTTTAAAAAAAAAAATCACCTTCAGTATGGAGAACAAGGTCTTTATGAAAAAAAAATATTTACAATGAAATAATGCCCAGTTTGGTTTGAATAGAGCCATCACAGAGATGCCTCTGAAAACAGCTGCTCATACAGCAGACACACCTAACTAAACTTGAATAGCTGTCTGAAAAGCACTGTAAGATATACTGAATTACATTAATTCCAGGAATAGTTGGGAAATCACAGACACCTAAAATAAATCACAGCTGGAATCTGATTGAAGATAATTGTATTTAATGAAAGTATTGCTACAGACCAAGAAAATAGTCATTATCTGTAGATTAAAGACAGTTGGGAGTTACGTAAAAGTTTATTGTGGTTATGGTTTTGTTAAGAATGTGACTAAAACTATTAACCTTTCCTTAAATCTGCAGTGAAATCTATAGCAATGCAGTTAACTTGTTTTGATATATGTCAGTCTTAGTCTTGCTTTGTACCCCTGCAGGCAAACTAAGGAATCGACAGGCAACATGGATACGGCTCTGTGGCTCATAGCTATCACCTTTCTCACAGTTGGCTATGGGGATGTGGCACCCAAAACCAGCTGTGGCAAGACTGTGTGTCTCTTCACTGGAGTCATGGTAATTAAGTTGATTTGAGAAAGTAAAGTAGTAATGATTTTTAATTTTTTTTTAATGGAATACAAAGGGTTTAACTCACAGCAACAAGGGAAATGCTGAAATATTAAAATACACAATACCTGTTGAGGGGGTGCTCGTATTTTATCAAGTGGTTGTTCAGGATTTGTATCAGAAAAATTATGAAGCCAGCAAAAAAGTATACTGTCAGGTTCTTAAGTATTTGGACATGATGTTTTTATATTTTTTCCTCAGTTCACCACCACAGTGGATTTTATATTAAAAAAAAAATCAAAGTGGAGACTTTCAACTTTAATGCAATGGGTTTGACAAAACATAGCATAATCCCCTATTGTCAGAGGCTCAAATTAATGGGACAAACTAACAGAGTTTTAAATATAAGGATTGTTTTTAGTACTTGGATAAAAAATACATTGCACTCAATGACTGCCTGAATTCCAACTACCCATGGACATCTTGAAATGTCACGTTTCCTCTCTTGAGATGCTCTACCAGGCTTTTAGTGCAGCTGCCTTCACTTGCTGCTTGTTTGTGGATCTTTCTGCCTTCAGTTTTGTCTTCAGCATCTGAAAAGCTGCACTATTGGGTTTCTTTTCCTTTAATCAGAGCACAGAGTATAGTCCTGCTACTTCTATCAGCAGTCACGTCATCAATAAAAACACTAGTGACCCGGTTCCACTGGCAGCCATAAATGCCCACGCCCTAACATTGCCTCCACCATATTTGACAGATGATGTGTTATGCGTTGGATCACGAGCTGTTCCTTCCCTTCTCTATACTTTTCTTTTCCCATCACTCTGGTACAATTTCATCTTGGTTTCATCTGTACAAAGATTTTTTTTGGAACTGGGCAGGTTCTTTTAGATGTTTTCTGGCAAAATCTAATCTGACCTTCCCGTTCTTTAGTGTAAACAGTGGTTTGCACCTTGTCATAAATCCTGTATTTACATTGATGATAGCATCTTTTGATTGTAGACATTGATGATGATCCACCTACTTCCTCCAGAGTGTTCTCACCTAGGCTAGATATTGTGAAGATTTTTTTTAAGAATTCTGCGATCATCTTTTTCAGTTGCCTTCTGTGGTCTTTCAGGTCTTTTGTTGCTGAGCTGACATTGCATTCCTTCTTTTTAAGAATGTTTCAGATTGTTAATTTGGCCACTCCTAAAGTGTTTACTATGTCTCTGATTTTAGTATCTCTCTGATCTCTGACTTTATTTTGTTTTTTCAGCCTTCTTCAGTTTGAGTTCATTTTGGACCTCATATTCAGAGTTCCAAAAACTCCCAGCCACAGGGGCGTACAAGCAAGTGTAGTCCTAGTGCCGGTCCCAAGCCCTGGTAAATGGTGAGGGTTGTGTCAAGAAGGGCATTCGGCATAGAATCTCTGCCAAATCAAATATGCAGATTCAGATTTCCAAAACACAGTCACCAAATGCAAACTCAACACTTGAAATCAACCAAGATCTTTTACTAGCTTAATTTGCCATGGAATAATGAGGGAACAGGCCTCACCTGGCCATGTCACTGCTTGTCAGTCAATTGCCCAATTCACGTCAGTCACTGAAAATGGGAGACTATCGATAAAATAGTCATAATTCTTAAACAGTAAATGCAATTCTTTTCTCGAGCTCCTTGCATTAAGGATCAAAGTCCACGCTGTAATCACATCTGTATTATTTGATTTAAAATCCACTGTTATGGGGTACAGAGGCAAAATTATTTAAAAAGAAGTGTCAATGTACAAATACTAATGTATGGACAGTTTTAAGGCATGAAAACTAACACTTGGTTCAGAAGAAAAGAGGAGTGGAGGTTGCCTTATCTTTGTTTTGCTACTGTCTGTGTTCACAGTGAAACCACCTGACACACTTTTCTCTGCACAAAAACCTTGATACTGCATAAAAACAAGAAGTTCTGCAAGTTTTGCTTTTACTATGTCACACTTTGTTCTCTTTGTACAGGTCAAATTTTTCCTTATCTTTACTTTTATTCTCATTTATTTCTTCTCTGATCTGTTTCAATCTGTTATCTTGTGCTTGGTTTCACTAACTTTTATCTAATCCACCCTCCAAATATTTTTAGTGATTGGTTCTATTTCATTGCTCTCAGTTTTATTCTACAACATTTTCTCTGCTTTGTTTTATTCCCTTCTGTTCTGCTGAAGGAACTCTTTCTCCATTTTCCTATTTAATTTTTCCCATTTCATTTCAGGTCAGTTCAATTTGATTCAATTCAGTTCCCTGCATTTTGCAATCCAGGCTATTCTGTGCTGTTCCTCTAGTTATCTTGGATACATTAAATTCTTCTAGACTTTTGCCTTGAATGCCTTCCTTCCCTTGTGTGTGTGTGTGATTTAGATCACAGCTGTAAGTTAACAGGCTGTACTTCTGCAGAACCTAGATATTACCAGGCGCTCACATGAAAGAACTGTGGAAGCATGCGATGTACCCTCTGCAGGTTCTGCTGAGTGCATCATTGTGCCTCAGAGAGAAAGCAAAGTAGAAAGTTGCATTGATGTCCAAATTTTTTAATGCACTGCATGTGTATGGGGTAAAATAAAAGGAGTATGAAACTTTTAAAGTTTATGTGTTTAAACAGGTTTATATTGCACTTTTTATGTTAATGGACATATGTTTGTAAGCTAAGACTGAAAAAATGTGGCGGGCAAGGTCAAGTGAGGGCGAGCAAGGAGTGGCTGTGCATTTGAAATGGCAACACATTTTGCTGCTGCTTTGAATTTTGGTACCAGCAGATAAGAATCTCAGCCATGGCACTGGTTGTGGGCACAAATCCGGTTTAGACACCTCCATGACAGAGTGGAAAACAGTCCTCCCAATCTTTCCCTCTCTCTTTCTCCATCTCCCTTGTTTTCATTAAGTTCCCCCTTATAAGGCAAAACTTTCCACCATATCCATTTTAGGTGGTTTATTGCCTTTGGCACCACTACAACAGGAGGGTGTGCCAACCTGTGCCCAGGGTTTGGAAAAAAAAATAGATTTCCTACTCCCATCAGAGCAGCTTTGGGAGCTAGAAACTGGGGTGATAGTCACACCTGTAATATGGCTGAAATCCTCAATGTTCAGCACTTTGGCTTCTCTTCAGCCATAACTCAGTTTGCAGCTGTGTTCAGGGGTTGACAACACTGTTCGCATCCCATCACGGTGTGTGTGGATGGATCCAAGGAAAGAGTTTGTACCACCCAGGTTTAGCAGACGATGTAATGATAGATATTTTGTGGCTGGTGGAATGAAGGATAAATATATCTTTCAAAATTCTGGCTCAAACTGTATAGCTCATGCTTGGTCTTTCTCTCTCTTCTTTCCGTCTCTCCAATGCAAGCTGAAAAAAGAGGAAAACAGGTAAAATCTTTTATCTTTAGCTGTTCAGTGTCATGTCTGCGTGTCCAATGATGCATCTTTTTGTAGCTGTGGATGTGTTTTGCTTTGAGATCCATTTGAATATTCACCATCTTTCTGTAGTTCCCGATCCAGGAATAGCACAAAGCTATTCTCAGAGGAAACCCACACTATTTTAGTGCCACTGAGGCCTGTTTAAGCATTGAACTTTTTGTGCAAATACAATTTTGATTTATTACATGAAACCATTTGAAGCATAAAGATCAACATTGAGATTTTTTGAAAAAGTTCTTTGCTTTGAGGCTAATAAAAGAGCAAAACACACACCGCCCACTGTTGAGGACCTCAGTGGTCAGGTTTGTGTCAGTATTCTTGATCAGTCTTACATACTCAGCATGGTTTCTGTCTCCTCAACAGATTCTTTGTAAGAGTTTTGTATGTGTTGGGTTTTAGGGTGTTGCCTGCACTGCTATGCTGGTGGCAATCGTTACGGAGAAGCTGGCGTTGAACAAAGGAGAGAAGCATGTGCATTTCTTCATGTTGGATATCCAGATTTCTAAAAGGGTAAGAGCATGTAATATTCATCATGTATAAATATGTTTACAGCCATCAGCTGAGGAAGCGGTAAAAGCACGCCTTCTATCAAGTTGTAGATTTTTCTTTGCATCCATTTGGAATTTCTCATAACTGAAAATGGGACATATGAATGAATTTTTGTTTGCTGTTTGTTGTTTGCTGCTTGTTATTCATTTGCTATAAAGCCGATACCCGTGGTTTTGCTTGTTTAGGCCCTTTCACGACACATCGTGCTTGGGCTACATGAAGTGGGTACTCTGCTTTGTCTGGTAATGTTTGGGAATTTTAAAAAATGTATTTTTCTTAGTGCCCAGCAAATTACCAATGCAGATTAATCCACTGTGGCAACCCTTTGGGGAAAATACAAGGGAGCAGCCGAAGGTACCTTTCTTACTATCCACCCAACTATTGGTTTCTGTTCATTCTCACGTGAAGATCAGCGTGCAGATTTGAAATCTATTTAAGTTAGATAATCATTCAAAATTAACACCGTGTCTGTGTTCTTTGATGTCAGAGTCACTGGAACAATATGTGGCAATGCAGCTGTAAGGACAGGATAACTGGAGGTCTGTGCTGCATTGCCACACAGCAGTAATATAACAAACTAATACACTTTGGTTTTCTTTGTGTACTTGGTATTGTGGTCATTAAAAATTAAACCACAATAATTTGACTATTTCAATGAAATTCAATGAAATTACAAAAAAATAAATTATTAAATTGTTATAATACAATTAAAAATTAAGATTCCCAGTTCTAGTCCAGGTGGCCCCACAAGCCCCTCCCACCATGGAAAGGTTGCATCAGGAGAGGCATAGGTCATAAAAACTGTGCCAAATTACCAATATGGCTCTGGGCAATGGTGACCCCCTTGGGACAATACAAGGGAACAACCAAAGGTGCTTGTCTTACAATTGCAAATAAAGCCTGCAACAGTTTTTCCAAAATTTTTAAAGAAAGATCTTAATAATAATGAATATTAAATTAAGCTTAGCACATCAGTATTATAAGCAAGATCTATATATTTAAAAACAGTAGTTTTTATTTTTGAAGCATTTGCATGATAATCTTCATACAATATTTCAATAAACTGCCCAACAAGAACGTTTGATAACAATAAATTACCCTCTCTTTCATCAGTGGTAACTTTAGTGTTCGAAGTCAAACAAGAAGCATGATAAAACAGACAGAGATGTCAGGATGGATGAGTACATGCTTTCCACATTGCATGCATGGTTTGGTTTTGATTCCATTTTTTTGTAAGTATTTTGTTCCTTTGATAGGTGACACCAGAGAGCAGGATAGTGTGGGAAGAGAGGAGGGAGATGAGATCTGCCAACCTCTTTATAGTCTTTTCAAGGCGTCGAACAAAGGAAATAATCTTATCTCTGTCAGGAAAGAAACTTGTGTCACTTCAGGACTGTACAGCAATGGGCAGGAAACTGCTTACGCGTGTGTTTGTGAGAGTGTGTGAAAGTGGCTTTCAGAGAAGTTACTCTGCATGTAGGCTTGGACAAGTTTCAAGTGTTTGCCTACTGATGGGAAGAAGGGAAGCTTACAAGGAAACATTGTCAGTGTCTTAGGAATACAAATGAATGTGTAATGACTTGTAGCTTAGGCAGTCTCAGTTTCAGTCTGTGTTTAGTATTAAAGTGGTACGCCTCCTCACCAAACCGCCTAGCAATTTCTGACTGAAGTAGGTGCACTGCTTTGGAGGATACAACCATTTCCTTTCTCCTGGTGGCTGCATCCTGTCACAAGGTGCATCTTTATGCCTCACTTCATGGTTGTTTTTGGTTTGCGTGTGTGCGTGTGCATGCATCCTCCTGAGCTTTCTGGTGCAGTTCAGATTCACACTGATGGGAACAAGGGAAGACATCTGGATCCAAACACTGACATCCTCTATTAATAACCTTCACAACAAGGCCAGAGTGACATCATCACAGGGCACTTACAGTGATTTGGGCAGGAAGGTAAACAGACAGAAATAGAATCAAAGACAGAATCAAAAAAGTGCAAAAAAAGTAAGGTAATATAGGAGAAATCTGAATATGTTGAGACCCGTTTATGGCCTGTTTTCTTATGCATAAGAGTCAGTGACTGTAACCTTTCCCAGCGACTCTGAATTGGATAAGTAGAAGAAAATGGATGGATAACCATAAACTTATTTAAAATCAGGGTGATGGTGCAAAAGGCTGGAACAGGAAAGACTATCTGGATTTAATCAGCTGGCTTGGATGACTCGTGCTTCCGCTTCCTGTGCTAAAATGCCTAAAAGTTATCAGCAGCTCTGCATGACTTTTATCAGTAAAGTTGCAGTTTGACTGGCCTGATCTTGGTCTTGTCACCATATTTCAGCTCAGTGGAATCTGCATACTTGATTAGTTGATTCTGATATTTCTTTTACCAGATCCGCCACGCTGCTGCTAATGTGCTTAGAGAATGCTGGCTTCTACACCGCACAAATGTGACAAAGGGCAATCGCGGTGAGCACAGAAAACACCAAAGATGCCTTCTGGAAGCCATCAGAGTGTGAGTTACTGTATTACAAAATAATACCTTCAGACAGGATGTCTACATCTTGAAGTCTGGTGAGGATTGTACAGTATGTGGGTGGTGATTTGTGTGCCTTACACTGTGTATTTTATGGGTCATTAACTTAGTGTCAACATGCTTAACCACAGAGTCACCAGTTTCTATGGCTAATTTAGATTACTAATTAGATTTGTTTTCCTCTTATGTGGGCAGTAAATGTGTGAAGAGGGGTCCACCCGTTTACTCTCCAGAATCCATTGCAGCGTTCTTGCTGGCAAATGGATAATTAAATGACCCACTTTGAAATGATTATTAAAAATATTTGGCATTGATTCACAAAACATTGTATAGCCTTTAGGTGATACTCGTTATGAAAAAGAGCAATTTTTTCCTCCATTATTGAGCAAGTTCTTCTAAGAACAAGAGACTTTCACAAGACAGGATGTCCAGAAGCATGATCATATGGTCTGATATCCTGAAAACAGCATTACATGTGTGAGAGTCCAACAGCATGTGTGGAGGGGTTATACTTCCTGCTTTAAACTGGGCTGAACCACTATAAATAAGCCCTCTGTGGAAAGTTTGAGAAGAAGGAACTATGACTATTGTCTTCTTTGACCAAGTTATTGATTACAATATCGGTCTGAATATTTCTTTGTCGGTGGTATTTCGGGTTCATCCATTTAGGGTACTAAATACAGACCTTTTCCACATGTATGTCAAAAACAATGTTTTATAGCTTTTTAACAAACTCAGCATGACTCCTGAGTAGCAGAATACTTGACTGTCAGCATATTACCTAAATCAGGGCCTCTGTACTGTGCCAGTAAAAAATGAATGTTTTATTCATATATAGACATGCACTGTTAACTCCCTAAAGCAAAAAAAAAAAGGTATATTAGAACTTTTCAATGTGACTGAAACATAATGAACCATTTTTTACTTTGCAGGTTTCGGCATTTACGCCTCAAACAAAGAAAACAGAGAGATTACGTCAGTGAGATGGTGGACCTCCCAAAGGTAAATGACACCTGATGCTCAATTTTTTTGCACGATTTACTACGATGACTCAAAAACTTTATTTAGTTTAGTTTGCTGTTCATCACAGATACAGTGAAACATGGCTAAAAATAAATTTATATCCAGAATGTGGCCGATGATGTTTAAGGTGATGTTTAGGCTTTATGCATTATGCAACTAGCTCCACGGGTTTTCTGTGCAACCACTAAAGGTATATTCCTGAAAAGTCCCAGTTTATTCATGAATGCTGACCTGACTTGACATGATTTGAGGCTAGATGTTATGGTCAGTTTCTTTTTTTTAATACAAATTGGATGATTAAGAACTGATGCATGTAGCAGCTGAAGTTGATTACATAATAGATTTTTTTAAAACTAATTTTAGCCATGGCAACAACAGACAGCAATGATGAAAGACACGACACAGTGTCACCATTAAAGTATATGATCAAATTTGTTTTGTGCAGATTGGAATACTCAAAGAGATATGGCTACAAATGCAAAATTTTTTACAGGATCACCATCTAGTCATCAACCTCTTTTTTCAAAATTGCTGAAAATCTAATAAGTTCCAGATCTCATGGAGGTCTATCACTGTGACAAAATTTAAAATGTTGCATCAAATAGGTTTTGTGCTATCGAAATTACATGAAGGATTTGTGATGGTGGCAGCTCTGATGATTTCGTCATATCCCTGCTTTTTGAGGATGTGACAAATGTGACAAATTTATAAATTTGGCACAATTTGGTATACTTTTTTCAAGTATGTTGACTTGGTCAGAAATAAACTATGCTGTGGTCATTTTACAATCTCTAACAGTCTAACATGTTGCTCTTGCTCTCAGTTATTCACTGAATGCAATTGAGCCACTGTCTGAAAAAAGGAGTTCCCAAATGTGTTTTCTAACTTCCATAATATCAGTTTCAATGCATCAGTAGTCCACACAGACTCTCTTTTGCTACTAATCTGTAACATACTTTTAAAATTTGTCTGCAATAATCTTAGACAGAGATGTGGTTTTAAGTGTTTTTCAGTACAAAAATATTTGTGTTGTGTGGCGGACTTCAACAGATGCAGATGATTATGTCTGACCTCAGTGCCAATTGGAATAACTCCTATCGGAAGCTGGAGCAACGTATCCTCTCCATGGAGCAGAAGCTGGATGAACTGAGTCGCTGTTTCCAACAAACCTCTGAGCTGCCGTCTCAGGTCCTACGTCACCGAAACCCAGAGATCAGGTAAACAGCACTTATAAGCTGCCAGCGACGCTGCACAGATCCGCTAACTACACATTGCAGGATGTGGTATATAATCTGTACATTGGAACAGCTTTGCTTTGAAGAAAAACAAGTTATTTTTTTGTTGTCTCATTTGCAGGTGACATGGTTACAAGGACTTGTTAAAACAGTCTGTAGTGTTTTCATCTAAAGTGTCCATGAATCCTGTCCAAACAGAGCTACTTCAGACTCTTAACATGCTGAATCACTTGGAGGACTGGCATACCCACTAAGGATCATCTTCTGGCCCCTGAGTGCACTGCACAGTGACTCACTGCTGTAAAATTCTACAGATAAAATAAGACTTCCATTCAGTGCTGAGAAATCAGAGTGCATTTTCAGAAATCTGCTGGGTTTCCAGCAAAGGTATTTTGTTCTTGTGACAAGAACTGTCTTAATCTCAGTCAGACTGTGGAGAATCGTTTAATCCACAATGACAAAAGATCTCTGCTATTTGTAAGATGTTATCGATAAAACACAAGCACATTCCTTCCTTATTCCCGTGGAATAAGATATCTTGCATGTTAATATTATTTTGTGCAGTATTTCAGTGTTAATGTTACCAGTTTTAGGAAAAGCTAGAAATTTTCCCATTAGCAGACAGTTTAATGGTTACAAATAAGGACTGTTTGCAAACAGGCTTAATCAAATACACATTGGCTAAACATTTCATCTTCCTGCTTTTCTCTAAGCCTTCAAGTAATTCTTCAGTGAAAAAGTGTGTGTTGATAGTCAATGATAAACACATTATAAGAGGGCTTTGGTGAGTGAAGAGAATTAACTGAATGTCAACTTAAGTATTGTGAAAACAAACATTTGTTTCAAACTGTAAAATGATGGGATTTTAGTTGCTATCAACCAAAGCTCACAGATTTATCAGCATTCAATATTGTAATAGTCTGATACAGAAAAAGCGTCCAACACTTAACACCTGTTAAGAACAAAGACCATAAAGTTGTCCTGTTGACATCTTATAAGCTGAAGTGCACCATCTAGTGGAAAAAGCATGAGTAAACATGGACATTTTTAGAACAGTTTTCAACAAAAACATGATTTATACAATAGCTAAAAAAAAGTTAAATTACATGCTATGTTTAACCTGAATATCACAACCTATACAATGTCTCACAGGAGCATTACATCTGAATCATCTGTATTAAACCAGATCCAGAAAAGAAGATTACTCCTGTATAAACCTCAGTGATAAGAATGCACTTTCTGACAACATTTACAA
>VUQH01031295.1:0-23704 GCA_015106775.1 Etroplus canarensis
GGATGAGTTTAAATACTTGGGATCAACCATCCAAAGCAATGGACGGAGCACAAGAGAGGTGAAGAAGAGAGTGCAGGCAGGGTGGAGTGGGTGGAGACGGTGGTACTGACAAAAAGACAGGAGGTGGAGCTGAAGGTGGCAGAATTGAAGATGTTGAGATGTTCATTGGGAGTGACCAGGATGGACAGGATTAGAAATGAGTCCATCAGAGGGACTCAAATGCAGGATTGCAGGAGGTACGATGAAACAAACAAAACACGAGCTTCTATAGCTGATACAAAATTTTTAAAAATCTGGCCAGAAAACACAGGGAGCTTGAGCACAAACTGAAAAAGGAGACGAACATCAACAGCACAGCAAGGAGCTAAGGCAGGACAGGACTAATGACTGGCAGCAACAGGCGGCAACAGTGAAGGACAGGAAGCAAAACTGAATACAACACATGGAACATCAGTGGTATCAGAGTAAAACAGGAAGTGAGAAACATAATTGATCACGCAGACACGAGGATGAACTTTACAGGTGAACATGAACACAAGAGCATCAGACCGAGGAGACAGAGGAAACTAAACACAGGCAGGGTTAGAAGTGGGGCAGAGGAGGCCTGGAGAAGCTAATAAAACACAAAGAGAGACAAGAACAAAATACATAAGAGCCAAAGATGAGAACTAAATACCAGAAACAAAGATTTACAACAGGAACGACTCAAACTGCACACAGACTGAACACAGAGAAACACGAGGAAGAAAAGAGGCAATCCTGAGGAAACTCAGATAAACTCAGTAAATGAGAACACAAGTGCAAAACACTGAAACAGATCACAGATTGGAAGCTGGAAGTGGAACACTGAATCTTAACTGAAGATTCACAATAAATAATATTACAAACAGATACTGAAATCATTCTGAGTACAAAACCAGAACACAAAACCCAGGGACCATGACAGAATGTACCTGTGGGATTTTTGACATCATAGCTAGAGAAGAGCCAGTCAGGGTCGAGTAGCCTTTACGAAGTTGATGTTGAGAAATGGTTCACTGAAAGTTCATTTGTTTCTCATCTCCTTCCAGGCAAAGGACACTGAGATCAGAGGAACTAAATTTGTGGTGGCCGGCCTGAAGGAAGGAGGTCTGTACCGCTTCAGAGTCCGAGCCGTGAACGCTGCTGGAGTAGGAGACCCTGGACTCGTGTCTGAGCTGATCGAGGTCAAAGACAGAACAAGTAAGACACAGGTCCAACATTAACATCCGTCAAAAGCAGCGACACATTTAGAGACATTTTAATCAAAATAAAGAAATAAAATAAACCATCTTATTTCATCCAGTTCCTCCTGAGATGGATCTGGATGCGTCAGTGAAGGAAAAGATCGTGGTCCACGCTGGAGGCACCATCCGCATCATCGCCTATGTGTCCGGTAAACCCGCCCCGCTGATCACTTGGTGCCGAGACGATGGTGAGGTGCCCAAAGAGGCTGTGGTAGAGACAACAGGCATCTCTAATTCTCTGGTCATTAAGAACTGCAGGCGCCAACACCAGGGCATCTATACACTGAGTGCCAAGAATGAGGGCGGAGAGAGGAAGAAGGCTGTCATTGTCGAGGTCCTGGGTGAGTAACCAGATCCTCCTCAAGTCAATTGAATCTGCTGATACAGGCCTGTGTACAGTTTATGGAACAAGAATGTATGAATGTAACTGAGCATGCACGGCAGAAATCCACACTATACTTCAAATACTGCTTTTTCTATTTTTTCATCTCTTTACAAACACATACTGTCTGTCTCCTTGCTGAATCATCCAGACGTCCCTGGACCAGTTGGTCTTCCCTTCTCTGGGGAAAACCTGACCACTGACTCCTGCAAGTTGACCTGGTACTCCCCTGAGGACGACGGTGGCTCGGCCATCACCAACTACATTATCGAGAAGAGGGAGTCGGACCGCATGGGCTGGACCTCTGTGTCTTACACAGTGACCAGGAACAACGCTGTGGTGCAGGGACTCATCGATGGCAAGGGCTACTTCTTTAAGATTGCAGCTGAGAACATCATTGGCATGGGACCTTTCATCGAGACCGACAAGATGGTTCTCATCAAAGACCCCATCTGTAAGTCCGATGCACAAAGAACCTGAAAGGAAAATAGTCTGCTATTTAGCTGTGGATCATCCTATTTACCGCGAAGATTTCACTTGCCTAAAGTCCCCACTCATACTGTGACTTCTTTTTCAATAAAAGACAAGGAAAAGATATCGTTTTAACGCCAGCTGCTGAAGATAGACATAGCCAAATTGCCGATGTGGATTAATCCACTGTAGCAACCCCTTGGGGAGCAGTCTAAGGTAAATTGTTGAAGTAGAAAAACCACTTCAGAAAAAAAATGATTATTTCAGATATCTTTTCTCTTATAACATGTTGGAGGTGGTTGTATAATGTCCTAACATCATAGTTAAAATCTTTAGGTGTGAATTTATTCTCTTTAGAAGCAGCCAATCAGAACCAGAATCCTTTAATAATCCTAGGGAAGGAAACTGATTCTGTTTAGTTTTTTAAAAAATCACTGTTAAAGTCCCATAAATACATCCCTCCAGAACCATCTCCTGAAAAGTGTCTTCTTCTCTAGTCATCTATTTGTGCAGCTGTAAGACCAAAGATCTGTAAGACCCCCCCCACACACTTTTGTTTTTTCCCATTTTTTTGAGTGCAGCCTGTAATTTAAATAGATTTTTATTTACGCAATTGTTTAAACAAAATTGTCCAAACTGGTGAAGTGAAATAAAAAAAATTCACATCTAACCTAAATATCCTGCAAACATTGTGAACATTGGAGCTATACTTAACTGTGAGATGTTGAGTTTAAATGTTTGAAAGCTCCTGCTGGTTTAAATCTGTCAGTCTTCATTCATACATATATTTGTTTTACTTACTTTTTAGAAATGTGTACTAAAACTATGGAAGCCCTAAAGTAACATTCATTTTATACACTGTAAATAATTTGAGAGTCTCAGAAACTGGAAAGTAAATCTGGATCTGTTTGGACCTGAAGGTGTTCCTGTCTTCTTCTTAAAAGTCAACTGCTCGCATGTAGAGTTTGGTGCAGATTATTTAAACCACCAGTAATCTAAAGCTTCTGTATCCTGAAACCTTTTGACAATGACGTAGAACAACAACAGAAGAAAAAAAACCACAGGACACGTCCTTTATTTTTGACTCTCGGGTTTGTGTCTCCTGCAGCTGTCCCAGAGCGTCCTGAGGACTTGATCATCACTGCTGTTACCAAAGATTCCATCTCTGTTTCCTGGAGACCACCCAAATACGACGGCGGTGCAGAAGTGACCAGCTACGTCCTGGAGTCCCGAATTATCGGCCGTGACAACTTTGTAAGAGTAGGTGGAGAGGAGAAGCTGATGGACAGAAAGTTCACACTGTCTGGACTGAAGGAAGGCTCAAGCCATGAGTTCAGAGTCTCTGCCGTCAACCAGGTTGGACAGGGAAAAGCATCCTTTGCCACCAAACCTGTGCAGTGTAAGGATGAACTTGGTGAGTCATGACAACAACAACAATATCAAACACATTTACCTGAAAAACTAGATAAATCTATATGACACCATCACTGATATGAACTTAACCAGGACAACCTTCTCCATCCTCAAAGCTAAAGGCATTATGAGCCATTCTATCATCGGACACTTGTCTTGAAGTACCACCTCACTTTTACCACGCTCGGGTCGTGGCTGTTATCCTCAGACCAGTTGCTAACAGTTGATGTAATGGATGATTCTTTATGCTAACTTATCAAAGTCTGTGTTAGCAAGTTGGTTTTAGAATGAGAAGGTTTTTCATGATGATGCTGATGATGTGATGTACATATCTCGAGGGAATTTCTTTGAATTTGGCACAAAGGTTCTCTTGATTTCAAGGATGAACTGATTGGCTTTAGGTAGTCAAGGTCAGGGTTAGTGTAACCTCACAAAACATGTTCTTGGCTAAGATATCATTTGTTAGTTTTAGTAAAATGTGACGTAAAGATCTGGAAAGACAACATTCTGCCATTTTATATTTGAAAGGTCAAAGTTTAACGTGACAGTGAAGACATAATAATTTGTAAAAATATGTTTTTTAGCCGTCCTCTGGGCCACGTTTCAGGAACAGAGAGGAGACTGTCACCATCTCTCACTTTCAGTCAGATGCTGAGTTGGTGACTGTAATCTTTGGTGCCCACCATGAACCATGTTGGTTGTAGAAATCATCTGTACTGCAGGGTTTAATTGCAGGGACCATCCGGTTGGTTTGGCTACAACTTTCTTCTATCAGAACCATTGTTTTAATACTTTTTACCTTATATAAAAAAATTTCAAACTCTTCACTGCATCTATTATGCTTCTGGACTCAAATGAATGGAAACTGTAGCTTCATGGTTGGTGGGGATATACAGTAAGAATGAGTTCATAGACAATAAAACAATAAAGGCAACACGTGTCACATTAACAAAAGCTTGTATTGTTTTAATGTAAAAAATAATTTTATATTAATGTAAATTAATGTGGTCCCAGAATTCTGCAGATATAATAACTTGCCTACTTGTTCCCCTTTCAGAACCACCTGCTCTGGACCTGGACTTCAGGGACAAGATTATGGTAAAAGTGGGAGACACCTGCATGCTGTCGGGACGCTACAGAGGCAGACCGACCCCAGCTATCTCTTGGATGAAGAACGACGAGGAGCTGAAGGCGGATGAGGAGATAAGCCTCCACAGTACCACACACCACCTCAGTCTCAGCATCAGCAAGGCCAAGAGAGAACACAGCGGCTGCTACTGTGTCAGGGTGGAGAACGCCGCCGGCACCCGCACTGGAATCTGCACCATCACCGTGGTCGGTGAGTCTCAGCACAGCACCTGCACTTTGAATTCACACTCAGGGCCAGCAAATACATGGCCAAACAGCAAAACACGACGGTAACATGCATTTAAGACTAAATGATTTTTTCATAGGCTGTGCTCAGTGGAGAAGTTCTTCTATTTTTTGAGTGTTATAGTAAAATCTTTGACAGTAGTTAGAAAAGTGGGATATTTTCCTTTACTTACTGAACAAGTAACTGTTTAAGTGTATGGTAAATGTAAATATCCCATCATAACCTTATACATTCCAAAGTGTAAAAACTAAATGAAAGCATTCTGAGGCCAGAGGGTCACTGGTGTAAATGCTTCCTCCTGTCAGACCGTCCTCAGCCACCAGAGGGCCCTGTAGTGTTCAACGAGGTCTACAGGAACTACATGGTTATCTCCTGGAACCCTCCTCTGGATGATGGAGGCTGCGCTGTCTCCAACTACATCATTGAGAAGAGAGATAGCAACAGAGACCTGTGGATGCCCGTCGCCTCATCCTGCACCAGGACCACCTGCAGGGTGAGGAGGACACGGTTTAAGCAGAGAAAATGTAGAAAATTTGCACCTTTGTGTACAAGAGCAACAAGTGTGCCACAGATGTTTAATATGCAACCTTACATGTGGGAAATGCTGTGATGCAGATGATCTTTCATGAAAAAAACATTTGGTGCTGTTGAAGTTTACAATTCTTTGGTTATTTTGTTTTCTAATAACCAGTATTCAAGTTTTTATTCCCTGAACAAAACCTTACACACTGATTTAACCTGCTGCGATTGGTGGCTTCAGGTGCCGAAGCTGATTGAGGGCCGGGAGTACATCATCCGCATCATGGCTCAGAACATCTATGGCGTCAGCGACCCCCTCCTCTCTGCAGAGACCAAAGCTAGAGACATCTTCAGTAAGTCCTGTGTTCACCCAGAATGGGACACAAAATCCACCAAGCAGTCCACTCTAGAGATGTTAAAGAAAAAAACAGCATCTAACTGTGTTTGACTGTGTCCATTGTAGAGGTGCCTGACGCTCCAAAGCAGCCCACAGTGAAGGAGGTTTACCATGACTCTGCCCTGATCAGCTGGGAGCCACCTGCTGATGGAGGAAAACCAATCACAGGCTACATTGTGGAGAGGAAGGAGACCAAGGCCAACAGGTTCATGAACACACACGGCAGTAGGAACCAGAAAACCTGCAGTGCTGTAGTTCTGAGGGTGAAGGGAGCCGGGGGGGAGAGCTGAGACCATTCCTTATTTTTCTGGGCTTTAGGTCAGACAGGCTTTTTTTGGTGGCTCTTTACATGTGCTTGTGGAGGCATGACTGCCATGTCAGAGTGCAACATCCAGACCTGTGTAAACCAAGCTTTTGAACTGATAACTGCAAAGATAAAAATAGTAAAATAGAAAGAGTAGTTACACAATCTAACTTCGGTTCTGTGAGCGTGTAGTGTTGCACCACTGGTCTTGTAAGCTGACCAGTAGGTTTTCTTAAAATGTGTGTGGGCTCACAAACCATGCTGCCGCAACCAGATTTATTTATGTTCAGTTAGTGCGACATGCTTCTTTGCGACAAACCCCTTAGCCTTTATATTTCTGCTCACAGATGGGTTCGCTGCAACACAGAAAGAATCCATCCTAAGGTGGAGTACTGGGTGACTGAGCTGCTGAAAGGCTGTGAGTACGAGTTCAGGGTCAGCGCTGAGAATGAAGTGGGAGCTGGAGACCCAAGCCCACCATCTAAGCCCGTCTTTGCTAAGGATCCCATTGGTGAGTTCCCCTTTTACAAATGCAGTTCATGTTATTAGTAGTGCTGTATAAACTCAGCATAATTGTTTCTCCTGTCCTGTTCTTTTCCTCAGTTAAACCAAGTCCACCGGTGAACCTACGGGCCATCGACTTCACCAAGGAGTCAGTGACTCTGTCCTGGGAGCCGCCCACTGACACAGGCAGAGGAAAGATCTTTGGATACCTGCTGGAGTTCCAGAAGGCTGGAGAGGAGGAATGGCACAAGGTGAGGCAGTTGTCTAGTTTACTTGCAGCACACTGGATTTTAGCCTGATATTATGACCTTTGCACTGCACGTTCTTAGCTTCTGAGTGTAATGAAATATTGATCTCATGTCTTGCCATTGTCAACAGGTGAACCAGACTCCAGACTCGTGCCAGGAGACAAAATTCAAGGTGATTGGCCTAGTTGACGGTGCTTTGTACCGCTTCAGAGTCATGGCTGTCAACGCTGCTGGAGAGTCCGACCCTGCCAATGTTAAAGAGCCAATCAGAGTACAGGACAGACTTGGTGAGTTTTCATTTCAGTGGCACTGTGTTATCTTATCTGTCTTGTAACTTTGATTTTGGAAGTGCAACATACATCTATTGCGTTGGTAACCACTGATTCCCTCTCCTCTGAATATTTCTGACGGCTCACTTCTGCATCTTTCAGAGCCTCCAGAGTTGATTCTGGATGCTGCAATGACCCGTGAGGTGAAGGCCAAGGCTGGCACTCACATCACTCTGATGGCCGCCATCAAAGGTGCACCATTCCCCACTGTCACCTGGAAGAAGAATGATGCAGACGTTCCCCCTAGGGCAGACATTGAAACCAACCAGGCAGGCACCAAACTGGAGATGAGGTTCTGTCACCGTGGTGACTGTGGAGACTACACCCTGACTGTGGAGAACCCAGCCGGATCCAAAACTGTCACCTGCACTGTGCTTGTTCTAGGTAAGTATTGGACTAATTTGTAGATTTTATTTATCAGCTAAAACACAGTGAAGGTTTAAAAGGAAAGAAAGAAAGAAGTGAAAATCTGGAATGGAACCAAAGATGTTGCAGCTGTGTGGCATGTGATTCAGCATATGTTATGTTTGAGGAGGTTAATCCCTTGTCAATGTGATACATTTAGTAAGTCCCATTTTTCATCAGCTCCTAATGAAGAGTCAGGCCTAAGACGCTGGTAATATTCCCTGTGTGTTTCCTTCAGACAAACCTGGTCCCATCCAGCACCTCCGAGTGTCTGATGTCAGGAGCGACTCTGCCTACCTGTCCTGGAAAGACCCAGAGGACAATGGGGGTTCTCGCATCACTAATTTTGTAGTGGAGAAGAAAGACACGGCTTCCACTCAGTGGGTCCCCATTTGCTCCACATCCAAGAAACGCAGCATGATGCTGAAGCACCTGATGGAGGGCACATCCTACTCATTTAGAGTGGCTGCTGAAAACCAATACGGCCGCAGTGAATTTGTTGCGACACCAAAGGCCATCAAGGCCATGAACCCACTCTGTGAGTAACAACACACTGAATATTTAAAGAGCACATTTTATTTCGGTGTTAAAAAACAAAACCAATTCTCAAGTTATCGTATAACAAAGCAGTGCAATAATAAAGAGAAATGGACAATGTGTTTCACATGGATAGGTTTATTTGTTTATAACATGTCTGTCTTGAAAAGAATGCTACCCCTGAAAGAAACTACTGAAAATGCATTTCCTTAAGCACCAAGTAAGATTGTGTCTGTGTCACAAATACTAAAAGAGAATAGTTCGGACCTAAATCTGCTTTCATCTCTACAGTCCCTCCTGGCCCTCCCAAAGACTTGCACCATGTTGATGTAGACAAGACTGAGGTATGGCTGGCTTGGAACTGGCCTGATCGCAATGGAGGAAGTGAGATCACGGGCTTCCTGGTGGAGTATCAGGAAGAGGGAGAGAAAGAGTGGTATGAATGGAAGACTGTCAGCATCCCAGAGAGTCATGTGACCGGCCTGGAGGAGGGAAAGACCTACCGCTTCAGGGTGAGGGCTGAGAATGCCATTGGCCTCAGCAGACCTGACACCACCGTGCCTATCCTGTGCCAGGAGAAACTAGGTAGGATGCAGGACAGCACCCCAACACTTACATGAACCCTCAAATTTTAAAAAGATGATATATAATAAAATTAATATGGATACATTTTTAATTTTTGTTCCACTTGTTTCTTCAACTAAAATTGCAGATTTACTTTTATAGCAGCAATTTTGGTGCACGTGTATGTCCTGTCAAAGTTTACATAAACTAATGTGTCTTGAACTGCTACATGGCATTAGTGAATCTTGATTTAAAAAATAAAACTATTGGTAAGCTTCTATATCATAAAGTTTTAGTAATCTAACTTTGATCATTTTTGAATGTGAGTGTAGTAATGTGAATTGACCGCCTTCTGTATGTCCACAGTACCTCCAATCATTGAAGTCGATCTTAAGCTCACTGAAGGCATTATTGTGAAGGCTGGTACCACCATCAGGCTGCCAGCTATAATGAGAGGTATCCCTGTCCCAACTGCCAAGTGGTCCATTGAAGGAGAGGAGATCCTCAGCAAGGACAACATTAAGATTGACACGGATAATTTCTCAACTGTGCTCAGTATCAATGAGTGCACCAGAAACCACACAGGGACCTACCTGCTCACTGTGTCCAACCCAGCAGGAACCAAGACTGCAGCCTTAAATGTCACTGTGCTTGATGTTCCTGCTGCTCCCATTGGACCTGTCAACATCCTGGAAGTCACGCCAGACTCCATGATGATTGAATGGCGTCCTCCAAAGGATGATGGTGGCAGCCCTGTAACCAACTACATTGTGGAGAAAAGAGAGTCCAACAAGGAGACCTGGGGAGGTGTGAGCTCTGGTGGCCTTGCCACTGAGCTCCGGATCAGCCGCCTTCAAAGGGGGGTGGAGTACGTGGTCCGCATTCGTGCTGAGAACAAAATGGGCATTGGAGCACCTCTGGAGAGCAAGCCAACTGTTGCTGAGCACTCCTTCATGCCTCCAAGTCCGCCTGGTAAGCCACAGTCCTCTGATATCGCAGAGGATGCTGTTACAATCGGTTGGACCATGCCTCTGTCTGATGGTGGCAGCCAGATCACTGGGTACATTATCGAGCGCAGGCACAAGGGAGGAAAGTGGATCCGTGTCAACAAGACACCCTGCAAGGACCTTAGGTACCGAGTCCTGGGTATCTTTGAGGGCAGTGAATATGAGTTCAGAGTGTTTGCAGAGAATATTGCTGGGTACAGTGGACCCTCTCCTGTCTCTGACCCTTGCAAGCCATGCAGATCAGTCACTGTCCCGAGTCCTCCTGTCAACCCTAAAGTTAAAGATTACAGCAAGGTCACTGCTGACCTGGTATGGACTAAACCTACCAAAGATGGAGGCAGTCCCATCCTGGGTTACACTGTGGAAATGAAGAAAGCTGATGCTGAAGAATGGAAAAAAGTCAATCTGGAGGACCTAATTAAGCAGTGTGCCTACAGGGTGAAGGGTCTAGAGGAAGGCGTGACCTATAGATTCAGAGTCAGTGCCTCAAATATGATTGGAGATGGAGAGCCAAGAGAAATCCCTGAGTCAATCACTGCTAAGGATATCCTTATACCTCCAGAGATTGAAATGGATGCCACCTGCCGAGACTGTGTCACTGTGCGTGTCGGACACAACATCAATATCATTGCCTACATCAAGGCTCGCCCTGATCCTGAGGTGTTTTGGTCAAAAGAAGAGACAGTTCTGGAGAACAGCAAACGTGTCACCATCATGCAGAACCTTCCTGTAGTCCATCTAAAGATCAAGGAAGCCACAAGGAATGACCATGGCAAATACACCCTGAAAGCTTCAAATGAGGGTGGGGAAGCTTCATGCACAATCACAGTTAATGTGCTAGACAGACCCAGCCACTGCCAGAACCTGCATTTGACCTATGTCACCAAGGACTCGTGCATGATCAACTGGGAGGCACCTCAGGATAATGGTGGATCTGAGATTACTAACTACATTGTGGAGTGCAGAGAGCCCAGCATTAGCATGTGGTCTATGATCTCTTCCAACTGCACTAATCGCAAGATTAAGGCCAAGCTGATGGAAGGTCATGAATACCTGTTCCGTGTCTGTGCTGAGAACAAGATAGGTCCAGGACCCTCTGTGGAGACAAAGACCCCTGTGATGGCCGTTGACCCCTTTGAGAAGCCTGGCGAGCCAGAGAAATTTAGAGCAACTGACATTGGTAAGAACTATGTCCATTTGAGATGGAGGAGGCCTGACTATGATGGCGGAAGCCCAAACCTCTCCTACAACCTGGAATGTAAAGCTAAAGATGCTGAGGAATGGGAGAAACTCAACACCAGTACTCTCACAGACACCTTCTTTCTAGCTGATAAGTGTTTGGAAAACCAGACATACACATTCAGGTAGGTTACTACAGCTTTAACTTCTAATTCCTAAGTGTTCTGTTTAGTGTTTATTTGCTCAAAAATTGTGATGTCTATTATCCATTTATTGTCTACCTATATTCTTATGGTTTGTGATCCAGAGTGCAGACTGTCAGTGAAGGAGGTGAGAGTGCCTGGGTGAGACTTGCTGATATTCTGGTGAAGGAGGAGATGCAGAAACCTGTCATTGATCTGAAGTTGGCTGGAACATTGACAGTAAAGGCCGGAGAGTCTGTGAGGATGGAGGCTGCCCTGAGAGGAAAGCCTCAACCTGAAGTTAAATGGGTAAAAGACAAGGCTGTTGGAGATAATCCCAGATTAAGCTATGAAACTGGTCCCGACTACTCCAAGTTTTTGTTGACCAAATCCAGACGCAGTGACACTGGAAAATATATCATCACTGCCACCAACTCAGCTGGAACCTTCACAGCATATGCCAACGTTAATGTCCTGGACGTCCCTGGCCCAGTGAGGGACCTGAGGATTACTGGCATTGGAGCTGACAAGTGCAGAGTGGTGTGGGATCCTCCAGAGGATGATGGAGGTTGTGAGGTGGACAGTTACATCCTAGAGAAATGTGAGACTAGGAGGATGGTCTGGTCCACGTATTCAGCCTCTGTGGTCACACCGTACTGCAATGTCACTCGTTTGGTGGAGGGCAATGAGTACATCTTCAGAGTGAGGGCAGAGAACAAGATGGGAACTGGCCCTGCCATGGAGAGTAAACCTGTAACCGTCAAGACTCAGTTCAGCAAACCTGGACCCCCTGATACCCCTGAAGTCACCAAGGTAGAGTCATGTATACTTTATAGATTTTATTTGAAATTGGCTCATGTGGGAAACATTTTAGGCTTCCTAACTGATTACATGGATCAGTATACAAGCTAGCTCTAAAAAGTCACACTTTTAATGCTGTTTTTTTTTTTCTTTGAATTTTTTTTGTGATTCAGGTGAGTAAAGATGAGATGACTGTGGTTTGGGCTCCTCCTGAAAATGATGGAGGAAAGTCAATCACTGGCTACATCCTGGAGAGGAAAGAGAAGAGGGCAGTGCGCTGGGTGCCTTGCACCAAGAGCCCAATCTCTGAGAGACGCATGAAAGTAACTAACCTAATTCCAAATCATGAGTACCAGTTCAGGGTGAAAGCCGAGAATGAAGTTGGCCTGGGAGAGCCCAGCAAACCATGCAGACCAGTTGCAGCCAAAGATCCTATCGGTGAGTTCATAGCTGTCGTCACAGTTAAAGTTCGAAATGTTTTGAGTTTCTTTTATTTGCAGTAGGGACAGAGAACATGCTCTTTTGTTTGAAGTATAAGATTACAGACAAGAAGGATTACGCCTTGGCAAGCTTCTCTCTGGTCTTTGCATATTTCAGTATTTGTATTCATGATTTGTTTAACTGTCTCCACCTATAGAACCACCCGGTCCCCCTGCAGGACTGAAGGTGTCAGACAGCACAAAGACCTCTATCACTCTCTCCTGGTCTAAACCCGTGTATGATGGTGGTGCCCCCATCATTGGCTATAGCCTGGATATGAGGCTGAAAAGTGAGGCAGACCCTGAGAATCCCACAGTGGGCTGGAAGAGAATTGATACCCATGGCCCACTGGTGCTCACAGAGTTCACTATTGGCCAGCTTGATGAGAAACAGGAGTACGACTTCAAGGTGTCAGCCCAAAACCAGGTGGGCTGGGGACGCCATGCCTATCTGAAGGAAGCTGTGTCTCCCAAAGAGATCTTGGGTAAGAATATCCACTTTCTAAGACCATGAGATTCTGTGTCTCAATAAAGCTATTGTATTAGAGAACGTTGTAAATGTTCTGAAGATGACGACACTCAACATCAATATGTTTTCTGCAAACAGAGGCTCCAGAAGTTGAGCTGGATGCCAGTTTGAGGAAAGGCCTGGCTGTGAGGGCCGGTTGTCCTATAAGGCTTTTCGCCGTGATCAGAGGAAGACCTGCTCCCAAGGTTACTTGGAAGCGCCTGGGTGTGGACAATGTAGTCCGCCGAGGTCATGTGGATCAGGTTGACACCATGTCTTTCCTGGTCATCCCTGAGAGCACCAGAGAGGATTCTGGAAAATATTCACTGACTCTGTCCAACTCAGCTGGAGAGAAAGCTGTATTTGTCCGTGTCAAAGTCCTTGGTGAGAAACAAAAACTTAATGACACATTATGTATTTTCTTTTAATGGCTTCTAAAACTGTTTAAAATTTAATCCTTGGAATGGGAACTGTAAAATATATGATTTTTAAATTTTCTCAGACACTCCTGGTCCTGTTGGTGGCCTGGATGCAACTGATGTCACCAAGACAACAGCACAGCTCTCCTGGTTGCCACCAGAGAATGATGGTGGTAGTCCCATCCTCAACTACATTGTGGAAAAACGGGAGGTGGATAGGAAGACCTGGAGCAAGTGCATCGAGGACCTGAAGAAGACCAGCTTCAAGGTCACCAACATGACACCTGGCATCGAGTATTACTTTAGGGTCATGGCCTGCAACAAGTATGGCATTGGAGTTCCTCAGGACTCCCCGAGGTCCTACTTGGCTGTTGACCCTCTCAGTGAGTGTCACCACAGAATGTTCTTCAGCCTCTCATTTTTATTCTCTTTTGTATATTCTTTATAACCTCTGCTATATGTTGCATTCAGGTGAGCCAGACCCTCCAAAGAAGATGGATGTGTTGGAGATTACCAAGAACAGTGCCACACTGGGCTGGCTGAAGCCACTTAGAGATGGAGGTGCTAAAATCAATGGTTATGTTGTGGATTATCAGGAGGAGGGTGCAGCTGAAGACAAGTGGACACCGTATTCTGTTGTCAAAGACCTGACCATCGTGGTAGTTGGTCTGAAAGAAGGAAAGAAGTACAAATTCAGAGTGGCAGCCAGGAACTCAGTGGGAGTCAGTTTGGCTCGAGAGGCAGAGGGAATGTTTGAAGTTAAGGAGCAGCTCAGTGAGTAGACCAGTCTATAAATCTCCCCATAATTTATGAGTGTTAGCAACTGAAATATTCTAATTAATGTAGGTAAAATGAAAAATAATCCACGTGAATAAAAACCAAAACAATATTAACGTTTCTTCTTCTTCCTCTCAGTGGCTCCAAAGATAATCATGCCTGACATTGTGACTGCCAGAGCTGGATCCAAGATGGTGATCGAGGCTATTGTGGCAGGTAAACCTCCTCCCTTCTGCAAGTGGAAGCAAGGCAATGAGGACGTGCTCACCTCTGACCGCCTGTCTGTTGTAAAGACGCTGACAACCTGCACACTTATTATCAAAAATGTTACAAGAAAGGACACTGGTTATTACAGCCTGTCGGCTGAGAATAGCACCGGCAAGGTTAATCAGATCCTCAGAGTCATCATCATGGGTAAGTTGGAACAACAGACACCTGCTGGTTATTTATTTAGATGTATAAAAAGCAGCTCACCGATCTGGTGTTTACATATAAATCCCCTTCCTTTCATTGTTAATGTTTAATGCTGTGTTTCTCAGACATCCCTGGACCCCCTGAGGCTCCTTTAGAAATCACCGAACAGGACATCGACGCCTGCACACTGCTCTGGAATTCCCCACAGGAAGATGGCGGCAGCCACATCACCAACTACATTGTAGAGAAGTGTGATGTCAGCCAGGGTGACTGGGTCACAGTTTCCTCATCTTGCACAAAGACCAGCTTCAGAATGACCAAACTGACGCCTGGCAAAGAGTACGGCTTCCGTGTCCGTGCTGAAAACAGGCTTGGCATCTCTGAGCCCATTTATTCTGAGAGGATGATTGCCAGATATCCATTTGGTGAGTGTTTGTATTCTAAGTATTGTTGGTTCCCAACATTACAGCTGTGACTTTATGTATTGATACATTTTTTTTTCTCCAAAGATCCTCCAAGTGAACCCAGAAACCTGCAAATAAACAAGGTCAACAAGGATTTCATCATCCTGTCATGGGAGCGTCCCAGCAGTGATGGTGGCAGCCCCATCACAGGATATTGCATTGAAAAGAAGGAGAGGAACAGCCTTCTGTGGGTGAAGGCTAATGAATCTATGGTCAAAGCCACCCAGTACACCTGCACAGGTCTGATCGAAGGCCTGGAGTACACCTTCAGGGTGTCAGCACAAAACCAGGCTGGACAGGGCAAACCTTGCAAACAGACAGACTTCATCACTGCCAGGACTGCTGTTGGTATGAACATTTTCTGCACCTCAAAAACAGACAGAATTTCTCTCATGATGTCAGCAGTGATATATGATGATTAAAGTTCAGTTAAAGACAGGAAAACAAAAATGACAACTTTCACTTCCCGGGGAAAATGAAATTTTTTTCATTATGGTAATTTTTTCATTAGAAAAGAAATATACTCATCATTTCAATCCGCTGCTCTTTTCTAAGATTAACCTGTCAGTTTACTAAAAATTAGCAGTTTAACTATAATCAAATTTTTTTAAATTAGATTTTTATTTCAGAAGTAACTCACCTGCCAAGGCTGAATGCTTGTCACAGCGGGTCAAATCTGCCCAAACGTGAATTTTAAATTCACCACATTAAAATGGTAAATTAGGTTCTGATAGCTTATCGTAATGACCACTCCTTTCTAATTTTTAACAGTTCCAAATTGCTGGTTAGTTTTCAGGTTGTCAATATACTTTTGCTTCTCATGCAATGTTAATTTAGGGGTCTAGCAACAAATTTTAAAAAATGATTGTCTACTGGACTTAGGTACACATATGTGTTCTTTTACATCACTGAGGGGAGGCTCCTTATACTTAAAATGTTTTATGAAATACAATAAAGCTAGGAAACCTGTTCTTTAAATACAGATGCTTTAGTTGATTTGTTACTTCCAAAGTAACAGTAATATGCATTTATATGCAGTAACTCAACAAGAAATCCATTGTGTAATAATTCTATTTCTGTTCTTGTTCTTTTAAAAAATGTCAAAAACAATTGACATCAGTTCTTGCAGATGTATCGTGAGGCAGAGACAAATATTTAAGTCCTTCTGCAGTCCCATTGCCAGGTCCCCTTGTCTTTTAACAGTCCTTAAAAAAATCCAGTGGCCCAGGTGGGCTACTGCCCAGCCCAGTCTGCAACCTCGCATCCAGACTGTTCTCCCACAATCCTCTTTGAGTTTTCTTGAGCTGGCTTTTCAGGACCTTGACTCAGGCTGATGTAGAATCCCTACAATGGGAATGGGCTTCCACTAGGCATACTAAGCTACAATATAGGGATTTTATACCATTTTGCTAGCTATATTTGTAAATCCTGCATTATATCATGCTGTCTGCATCTGCTCCACCTTGTCTGCACAGTGTTTTCATGTTCTCATGTTCTACAGATACATCCATCCTCTTCTGGTTTGGGTGATAGTTCAGGTCATGCGGGTAGAAAAGCAGATAGCTGGGATTCTGGAATAGAATGTGTGTTCTCTGTGGCAGCCATCCTGTCTGACCTTTTTCCTCCACAAAGGGTATCTATCATCAAGACAGTTTCACTGATTCTTTTGTAATAGAAGTCTTTATTTCCATCCAGACCCACCAGGTAAACCTGAGCCCATGGATGTGACCAAGAACTCTGTGTCACTGGTCTGGAACCGTCCAAAGCATGATGGTGGCAGCAAGCTGATAGGCTACTTCATGGAATACACTAAGCTTCCTGAGGAGAAGTGGATTCGCTGCAATGCCAACTGCATGAACATCCAAACAGAGGACTACGTGGTGACCGGCCTAGAGGAGGGTCAACAATACCAATTTAGAGTCATCGCCAAGACCGCCATTAACATCAGTCTGCCATCTGAACTTTCTGACCCCATCCCAGTCATTGCACAGAATGGTACAGCTGCACAGCAAAGAAAACTATGATAGACAAAAACAATTATGTACAAATAAGTCATGATGATTTCTGTTTCTGTCCTATGCAGTTGCTCCTCGTGTAGAACTGGGTGTTGCAATGAAGAACCTGATAGTGGTGAAAGCTGGAGAGAACGTCTTCCTGGATGCTGAGGTATTCGGCAAACCCCTTCCCAAAGTTAGCTGGAAGAAAGATGGAGTTCCTTTGGTCATCGCTGAAGGAATGAAGATGGTCCAAAAGAAACATGTTTACCTGCTGGAGCTATACTCTGTCACCAGGAAGGAATCCGGAGACTACACTATCACAGCTGAAAACATCAATGGCACCAAGTATGCCACTATCAAGGTCAAGGTACTTGGTAAGTTAGAATTATGTTAGTTCACTTTATTTTCGAGCTTAAACAAAGTATTTTTTAGAAAAAGAAGCTTAAACTTGCATGTTTTCTCTTGCAGACAAGCCAGGCCCTCCAGCCTCAGTGAAAATTACTAAGGTGTTTGCTGACCGCGTCAAGCTGCGATGGGAGCCACCACTTGCAGACGGCGGTTCTGAAATCACCAACTACATCATAGAGAAGCGTGAGACTAGCAGGGCCAACTGGGCACTGGTCACCTCGAACGTCCACGGACACATCACTGACTGTTCAGTGGAGAAACTTATTGAGGGGCATGAATACCAGTTCAGAGTTAGTGCTGAGAACCAGTATGGTGTGGGAGACCCCATTATGACGGATGCTGTCACAGTCAAGAACCCGTATGGTAAGAAAACTTTAACTGTGCCAAGGACTACTTGAAAGTGCAGTAAAAAGGAAACATGTGGTATTACTAACTGTTTAACATTCTGCTCCACGTCTCTTCAAACATGTTAAAAAACAAGTATGAAGATAACTCTGAAATGATCCTAGAGGACAGAGTATGTTTCAGTGATTTGATAAACAGCTTGACTTTTCTTGATTTACTGTCCAACTTTTTAATATGAGTATTTCAAACTGCACATGCCCTGGCCAGCATGTAAGTTATCAAGCCTATTTTAATCATGTATTTTTATTCCTTTGTAATACTATATGTTGAATAATGTTCAAGAGAATGAACAGTATATTTTCCCGTTGATGAAAGGAGAAAAAGAAAGATGCTAGTGGTACATAATCAAGACTTTATCACTTTGGCAGATGTTCCTGGTCCATGTGAGCCACCAGTCATCACCAACATCACAAAGGACTCCATGACAGTGAGCTGGAAAGCCCCAGCCAATGATGGCAAGGCTCCCATCCTGGGCTACATGGTGGAGAAACGTGAGGCCACCGAGCTGAGCTGGGCTAAGGTCAACCGCCGCCCAGTCATTGACAGGACCATCAAGGCTGCTCAACTGACTGAGGGCTCTGAGTATGAGTTCAGAGTCATTGCTATAAATAAGGCTGGTCTGGGCAAACCCAGTGATGCTTCCAATGCTGCACTGGCTGTTGACCCCGTCTGTGAGTATCTGCTTTAAAACACACTTTGTAAATAAAAGTAAAACGTTTCTGACAAATAAATATTTCATATGTATTTTTAGATCCTCCTGGGCCACCTGCTTTCCCTAAGGTGGTGGACTCTACCAAGAGTTCAATCAGCCTTAGCTGGACCAAACCAGCATACGATGGTGGCTGTGAGATCATTGGATACCTGGTTGAGTGCAAGAGAGCTGACACAGAGAACTGGACAAAGTGCAATGTACCGAAGAAACTCCAGGCCACCAAATTCCTGGTGACAGGCCTGATGGACAACACTGAGTACCAATTCAGAGTCACAGCTGTCAACAAAATAGGCTACAGCGAGCCCAGTGAGGTGCCAGGAAACCACATGCCCAAGGATATCCTGAGTATGTTCCTTAGCTGATTCTTATTCTACACTAGTTACATAAATCATATGTAAAAGCAGAGTAAATTAGTGTAAAAGAAAATATGGTAATTATTTAAATTATTTATACGTGTGGTTTTTTGCTTAATCTCTCAGAAAAGAAATAAATGCTTCATGAATTAAGTCAGCTTAGCTATACAGAGGTGTGTAACTACAAAGCCAGATTCATGGGTTAGTGAGCTGTGCTGAGCTTAAAGTCAGGGGTTTCAGCATTACAAAGGTGGGATTCTTAATCTGGCACTAACTTATGCTGAATTTATAACCTGCTCTAGAGCAGCTTATTTTAAGAGTTTTGGTTTAAAATGACTTAAGAGCCATGTTTTCCCTGATTCTCTTATTCACGCTTTAAGTGCTGTATGTATATTCTCTGCTGCAGGAATACATTTTATATATGCAAACTATTCATTCATATTTTACTAATATCACAGAATGACACCTAGCTGTAAAGTTACAGCAGTCAAACTGTGAGCCACATCGTCATGGGAAGTCACATACATTTAGCTGGCGATGCAGAAAAATGTCATGTAAAAACCTGTGTATGCTTGGCTCTAATCTGTGCTAAGCCTCTTTTTCAATGATGGAATTGCAGCTAATAGAGCACACATTAGAAACCTGATCAGTTACATTTGTTGGCTATTTATCACCAACAATATCTAATCATTAAAATTAGTTCCACTTTGATCTGGTGCCGAACTAAGATGATTTGCACGTCTCTTTTATTCAGCTGCAGGTTAGAACTGAATGCACTGAACAACCTTTTTGTGTTTAAATGCATCAAATTTAAAGATTCAGAGTTCTAATGTGCAGCTGTCATGTTAGAAACAGACAGCAGCGCTGAGACGAGCAGTAAAATAAATATATATAATATGCAATTAATGTATTTTTTTTATTGCTCATGAATTCTGCGGTAAAATAAATAGTCATGAATTCCCAAGATGAATGTTTTTCCACAGCATTGCTCTCTGGTTTTTATCTACAGCAACAGTGTTGCATTTTACTGTTATATTTTATTTATTCTTTATGATCTCAGACAGTTTCTCTGATTTTGGTAAGCAGGTTCCAATTGATCCATTTTGAGCAGAAGAGTCAAATGATGCGTGGCCCTTTTATGTGAAGCAGAAAGCCTGACTGTAGAGAGAACGTTGATAACCCCCATTGTGAAGCCCATGAGCTCTGCCAGGAGTTTAGGTTTTGTCAGCAAAGAAAGCTTGGTCATGCTAAGCTGAGGACAGCTAACATTTGCTAGCTTGTGCTTTGCAGCAGCTTTGCATCACTTAATCAGAAACATAATTAAAGATGAACTCATTTTCATTGAGGGGAAAAAAACTTGAAGGCAAATGTTACATATGATGAAGATCCAACCATATGGTGGCTGACTGGCAAATGTGCAAATAGGCTGTACTTTCATAACCATTTTCCAAATCTAACAGAATCTCTGATTTATTTTTGATAAAGTTAAACTACTCCAAACAACTAACAAGTAGGCGTAATTTAGTGTTTCTGAAATTTTTGGTTCTGCCTTTGTGGTAGATTTTTTTTTTTTAAAAAGGCAAATATTACATTGCTCATGTAAGCCTAATTTAGGAGTTAGGTTAACTGGAAACTGAGCATAACTGTGAATGTGAGTGTGAATGGTTGGCTGCGTCTCTGTGTTAGCTCTGCAACAGACTGGTGACCTGCAAAGGGTGTAACCCCTGGATGGATGGATGGATGGATGGATGGATGGATGGATGAATGGATGGATCATTTAAGCCTGTTAATTATCTTTGCAATAACAGCATGAGTAACATTCTTGATGAAATTGTAGAACTAACACATTCTCACTGTCAACCAAACATAGTTTAAGGAAGACCAGTTCCCTCTGAGAAAAGAGACCCAATACAACCAACCAGATAGAACAATGGCAGCTAGCAGACAGTATAATAATGTATAGCTTTTGTCTTCTCCAGTTGCTCCTGACGCTGAGCTGGATGCTGACCTGAGAAAGGCTTTGGTTCTGCGAGCTGGTGTGACCATGAGGCTCTATGTACCACTGAGAGGACGCCCACCACCAAAGGTGACGTGGACAAAAGTTGATGCCAATTTGAAGGAGAGGCGGGGCCTGCTGATCAAGACATCGGAGTGGGACACCTTACTGATGATTGAGGACATTAACAGATATGACGCTGGCAAATATGTCCTGTCACTGGAGAACAGTAGCGGTTCCAAGTCCTACACCATCGTAGTGAAGGTCCTCGGTAAGAATTCCTGTCATTTGAAACATGGAGTACACGCACACACACACACACACGCACACACACATCAGTGGGCTTCAGCTGGTATACTGGTAGGTGAAAATAAATATATGCATGTGGATTAAACCACGCTCCAGTAGAAAACAGACTGATCACAGTTCAGATGTAGTTAGTTCCTTTCTGAATCTGCATTAAGCTGAAATAAGTTGTTTAAACAGTGATTATCATATCTATGTGAAATATTTTATTAAATGTATTGCAGTTTAATCTTGTGGTGCTGTGTCGTTTAGCCTTCAAATCACTGAAGAAGTGGAAGGCAGTACTGATGTGTAAAAAAAAAAGTAGAATTAAAATATAATTATATAAGACATGATGAAAAAAATGTTTTTAAATGAAATTAAAGCACACATGTAGACTAATCTGTATAACAAAATGTTTTCCTTCTGACATACTGCTGACATGTTTCTACAGTTTCTTGAAATCTAAAACAAAGAAACTGTTTCTTTTCCCCACTCAGATTCTCCTGGACCACCCACAAATCTGACTGTGAAGGAAACTTCCAGAAGCCACGCGTGGATCACCTGGGACGCCCCACTGATAGATGGTGGTAGCCCAGTCAAAAGCTACATTGTAGAGAAACGTTTGGCTGAGAGGAAGGCCTGGACCTGCGTGTCGGCAGAATGCCCTAAGCCTTCCTTCAGGATCACCAACCTGGAGGCAGGACAGGCCTACTGCTTCAGAGTTCTCGCTGAAAACGCCTATGGCATTGGAGAGGGCTGTGAGACTGCAGGCAGCATCCGTGCCTCTGGTAGTTAAGAGTTGTTGTTACAATTAAAGTGACATACTAAATCTCTAAAAAGTATTCATTTTTTTCTCAGTTATGTCCTGAATGCGGGGAGGGGGGGTGGTGTAATGGTTAAGGTGCCAAACTCATGACTGAGAGGTTGTGAGCTCGAATCCCGGTCAGACCCCCACTGTGCCAAGACCCTTGGGCAAGGTCCCATCCGCAAGTGTGCCTCTGTCCACCCAGCAGTAGAAATGGGTACCAGTGAATACTGGGAAGGTAACCTGCGATGGACTAGCGTTCCGTCCAGGAAGTCGCTTCACACTACAGAAACCAGGATAAGCTCCGGCCTGATGAGCCAGTAAGGCTCAGGTGTAAAAAGTCCAACAGACTTTACCTTTTTTTTAAATTGTCCTGAAAGTACTTAAATTTGAATATAATCACACTGAATAACCACTAGATTTATTAGCTTAAAAGTCCAGCATATTAATCCGCTGTGGTGACCTCTTGCAGAAATTACAAGGGAGCAACCGAAGAAAGGTAGATTTTTAATTGAGAAAAAAGATATTCCCCAGGAAAGATGTCTCATGCAGCCAAATATCAACAAAAAACCACATAAAGCACATGACCCAACCTTAATCCATCTGTCCTCCCTCTTCAGAACAACCTGGTCCAGTGACAGACTTCAAAGCCCAGAAGACTACCAAAGACTCCATCACTCTGGGCTGGAAGAAACCGATCAGCGATGGCGGAAGTTATATTACTTCCTATATCCTGGAGCAGGGTGAAGGCGAGGAGAAGTGGAAGCAGATCATGAAGGGCAAGAACATCTCCCACACTATTGGTGAACTGACCGAGGGCAAGGCATATTCTTTCAGGGTCAAGGCACTCAATGAGTCTGGAGAGGGACCCCACACTGAGCTCACAGTTGTTGCAAAGGACCAGTTTGGTAAGAATGCCATCATGCAGATGTTATGAGTTATACTAAAATATAGTGTTTAACTTTTTTATAATAAACAAATTCTTTTGAACTGCAGTGCTGCCTGACTGCAACTTAAGTGGTCTGCATGACGGTTGCTGCGTGGTTAAGGAGGGCAGCACCACGCGTATCAACATCCCCATCATTGGAATACCCTACCCCATTGCCACCTGGAAGAAGGGTGAGGTAGGACTTGGTGATACTGGCCGGATCTGTGTTGAAGCATCTCAGGGTGTCACCACCTTACTGATCAGAGACTGCCAGAGAGGAGATGCTGACACCTACACTATAAACGTCAGGAATAGTGCTGGCTCCAAGGATTGCAAGTTCCAGCTGAAGGTGGTCGGCAAGCCGGGCATCTGCACTGGACCTATTAAGTTTGATGAGATTACAGCTGACGGCATCACCCTGGAGTGGGGACCACCCAAAGATGATGGTGGTGCAGAGATATCCAATTACATTGTGGAGAAGAGGAGGACAACAGACAACAAGTGGGCCACAGTGGCTTCTGCCATCCAGAAAACCACCATGAGGGTGATCAGGCTCCATGATGGAATCGAGTACATCTTTAGAGTGTTTGCTGAGAACAAGTATGGTGTTGGAGAATATCTGAGGTCTGACCCAGTCATTGCCCAGCATCCGTTCAGTACGTACCACTATTCAAACTGCCCCTCACTTTTTTAATAAGAAAGGAGTGAAAGGATCTCCTCTAGCCAGTTTTAGCAACATTTGTTTCTCATTATAAGACTTGATGACACTTTTTGTAGATACTTGTAAAAATAAAATGCAACTGTAGGTTTATTTTGTGATTTTTTTTTTTTTTTTTTAAATCAACCTTCACAAGAAATTATCCAACCTG